>PVIW01000568.1:30835-220890 GCA_004026585.1 Noctilio leporinus | reverse complement strand
GGGCGCCACCCCTGCCCCGCCCACCTGCAGCCTGGCTGCCCCCCGGCTGTCACAGGAAGACAGTCACCTTGGCGTGGCTGTGTCCACACCCGGTGCACACGGGCCTGGCCCTTCAAGTCTCGGAGCCCCCTGCACCCTGGAACCCTGCCCACGGGCCCGGGGTCCCGACATGCCTCATGAGTTAGTCTCACTAACAGGGTGCCTGCCCCCCTTGGGTGGCTCTCAGCACCTCCCGTCCCCTCTGTGCCGGGAGGGGCGGCCCCAACGGGCCTCCAGCGGGATTCAGCAGACGGGGACCCTGGGAGTGAGGGGTGACATCAGGCTCCTGGCAGCACCCGCTGTGCCCCTCCTGCCGCCTGGCTCTGCGGCCCCCACTCTGGGGGGCAGCCCCCGGTGAGAGCCCCCCAAAACCTCGATTTGGGTGAGCCGTGAGCTTCCTGCAGGGCCCGTGACTACGAGGTCCCAGGGCGCCCCGAGACGGGTCCCTTGTGTCTGGGGGAGGGAGGTGGGGTGGGACGCGGCCCCAAAGCATCGGCAGAGGCTCTTCAGACGGGCCCGGAGGTGTCGCCTCCACTTCCCTGCAGAGACGCCGGGCGTCCAGGGTGTCATATATATCGATATTCAAATGGGAGGCAAGAATGCCAGCCTTCGGTCGATCAATAGTAATTATTTTAGAATAGTCAGATACATTGATTGATCTGCATGTCTGACCCTCTCCTCTCACACAGGCAGCAGGAGTGGAGCGGGCGTGGGGCGTCTGCCCCTGGCTCTCCGAGGGGCGGGTGGCGGAGGGGGACACACCTGGGGAGAAGGCAGGCGCCGGGCGGGTCGGGCCAGGAGCTGGGGCCCAGGGAGGGCGGCAGGCTCGCCCCCTCCTCCGGGAGAACGGTTGCCACCGGCAGGGACGTCCGGTGCTCTGAGTGCCTCCGGGACGCACGGACGGACGGTGGCCGCCGTGGGTGGGGGCGCCCTGGACGCACCCAGCTCGCTCAGCCTGAAGCAGGACGAGGCTCGCCCAGGAAAAGCGGCCGGGCTGAGCTCCGCGTCTGCACCCACCCAGGGCACCCACGGGCACCGGCGCAGACGCAGCCAGAGCAACATCGGGGAGGGTCCCCGCGAGGGCGCCAAGGGCCACGCAGCGCCCGTCCTGTGGCGTCGGGGGGCCAGGCAACGGTGCCCCTTAGGCAGGAGTGAGGCTGGAGGATGGGGCTGGGGACCCACAGGCAGCAGGACATGGGGGCGCCCCTCACCACGTCTGTCTGGGACGTGGCTCCTGACGCCCGGAGGGGGGGCCTCTGCGGCTCAGCACGACGGAGGGTCCCAGTTCAGGGACACGGACACCAGAGAAGCCGAAGCAGAATGTGGCGACCACGTGTTTTGTTTCATACACCGGAGGGGCCAGCCCTCCTGACCAGACGCAGGGGGGACACGGGAGGCTGAGTGCAACCCGCTTTTTCAGACGCAGGTAACGCGGGTGGCTCCTCCCGCCCCGGGAGCCGCTGCAGAGCACGGGGGTCCCGGCTGCTGGGGTCTGAAAGGCTCAGGCCACCTCGTGTTCCTCCCCCTCGCTCAGCCGCCATCACGCAGCGGAGAAAACGGGGCTTCCCAGGCGCCTGGGCGGCTGACTCGGTCCGTCTCCTCCCCTGCGGGCGACGGCGGTGGGAGCGCTGTCTCGGGGGGCTGGGCAGCACCGGGCGTGGCTCATGGGCACGTGGGCTCAGGGTCGGCTTTGTGGTTGGCGAGTTCCGTGACTGGCACCTGGGCCCACGAAGCCGTTCCTCTGCGCTCCCCTGCGGAGGTAAGAGCAACCCGCCTCAGGCGTGGAGAAGATGTGGGCCTCTTCCTTCTCACGTCCGGAGATTTAATGATGAAAACTCGTCAAATGGAGTAAACCTTTCAGGGCCCCTTTCCGTGACGCGTGCTCCCAGGCCACGTGGTCAGCAATCCACAGGAACGAAGGGAACCAGCAGGAGCCACGCGCGAAGACACGTGCAGAGGTGGAGCCGACCTGGGTGGAAGCCCGCGAGAGCCACCGCGGTCCCGGCCCGGGAGACATGGGGAGACACGGGGAGACACGGGGAGACACGGGGAGACACGGGGAGACACGGGACCCTGGCGACGCGGGGAAACGCGCGGGTCGGAAGGCGTTTTCCTCATTAGCCAGCTCTGCCTCTTAAGTACAGTACGGTGTTAGGAAGCAACTGTATCCTTATTACGGGAGGTAATGAGGCCTTAAATTGGGGGAAATTTAAAGACTGTAGTGTTTTATTGGTATAACTTTCCAAGACGGTTGCTTGGGAAGCTATTACATGGAGAATTCATGGGAACTATAGGCTATGGAGTCCACGGGGTTAAAAATAGCCCCCGTTCCTAAAACTGTGACCACCCCGCCCCTCCGCGCCCCCTCGCTCTCCTCCCCACGGGTCCTGCTTCACGCATGGTTCTCGTTCCACGGAGCTGAGGTGGGTGGTCACATTTGTTTTCCGTGGTACATGAGTGTGATGCTACAGTATCTTGTTCAAATAGAGCTGACATGGGATATGCATGGATGCCACATCGGGTCACCCGGAGAGGTCCCGTGTAGCACTGTCCACGGTTACCTCGAGGTTATCCACGTGTTTGCTGGGCTGTACATGGCGTTGCCATGTGGCGTGTTAGACCGTGTCCCGCCTTCACCCCGCCCTTCTCCGCACCTTCCCCGTGGGGCAGCCGTCAGCTTGTTCTGCGTCTGCGACCTGCCTCTGTTTTGCTTTTCCCGACTTAGTTCACGTGGCCTGGTGACCGCTGGGCGCACCCAGCCCGGTTTCCACTCCCCTCCGTGGGCGCACCGACCGCGTCTCCTTCACCCACGCGTCTGCGGCGGCCGCGCCGGAGGCCCCGTCGCTTGGCTGTCATGACCGCCGCTGCGGTGAACACAGGGGCGCGTTCGCCTGTGTGACCTTCGGGTAAGTACCCGGAAGTGAAGTTGCCCGATCACGTGGTAGTTCTACTTTTAACTTTTTGAGGAAAGTGCATGGGGTTTTCCGTGGTGTCTGCACCACCTTGCAGCCCCGTCAGCAGCCCACAGAGATGCTCCACGTCACTAGCCATCAGAGAGGCCAGCGACACCGGTCCAGTGCCTGTCGCTCGGAAAGGCCGCAAACTAGCGCTGGAGAGACCGAGGACCCGGGGCTTCCCGCCTCCTGCCTCGGGGCCTTGGCCTTGGGCCCCCTCTTGGCGGGGCCGGCCGGGCCGGGCCTGGAGTTAAACCCCGTCCCCAGTGACCCCGCGCCCCCGGGAGCCGCCCCTTTCCCGGCTTCTGTGGGAGCAGGTGCCTGCGCCCGCCCGCACGTGTGCTCTCCCGGTCCTGCGTGAGTCCTTCCCTGCAGGGGCTGACCTTGGAGAAGTCACTTCATCCACCTGCAGCGCAGGTGCCCTTGGGTCACCCCTGTAAGTGCTGCTCAGACAGGGGAGCCGGGCTGTGCGCAGAGGGTTGGGCCTGGGGGTCTTCGGGCGGCTGCTGTGCAGATGGCTGCGAGGACCAGGAAGGTTCCCTTGCAGAGCCCCCCCCCCCCCCCGACCCCGCAACCCTCCCTGCGGATCCTTGAACACCCCTGGGGCCCTCGACGCACCTCACTCCCGCCACCCGACGGGGACGGAGGGAAATTCCCTTGGTGTCGTCCTAACCAAAACCGGCGATTTACTAGTCACAGCGCCAGCGCCAGTTTTGTGTTGTTCTGTTTCAGAGCGTTTAATCAGTCTGCGCATGCTGCCCCACTATTCCTCAACGACTTCCTTTCCGCGGCCCTGTTTTCAAAGAGCAAAACCCTCTGCAAACAAGCAGCCGTCAGGCCGGCGTCCCGGGGAGGCCCTGGTGCTCAACGCGCACGTCCTGGCTGGGCTGCAGCTCCACCGCGGCGGCCGGACGGGCCACGTGGGGCCAGGAACGTGCAAGAAATGAAAACTCGCCGGATGGTGTCTTTGCGCGGTTACGTAACTGGTGATACTTTCCTTTCTCTCTGTTTTTTTTGAGGGCCTTCCTGTAGCAGGAGAACAGAGAGACGCCTCCACCGCCAACAAAATCAAGACTTGCTGTAAAAAAAAAAAAAAAAAAAAAAACACGTCAAAACGTGGATGTGCCTCCAATCATTTAAAAAATAGAAGGTGATAAGTTGAAAATGTCAGGTAATTGGCAGACAGATAGAAAGTTAAACTGTGTCCTCAGTGAAGAAAATTAACCAGCAGCTGCCAGCCGAGACCCAAGGTCGCGCGAATGCCAGGATCGCAAGGGCCGCAATCATTCAGGCGGCCGCGCGGGGGTCCCCTCCCCGGTCATTTCCAGCTCTCCCAGGAGCTGCCCTGAACCACTGCCAACACGTGTTCATTTCTAAAAATTACACAGATTGTGATGTATTACCTATCACGCGACAAAAATCCACTGTGAATTAAATCAGCCCTTTGTTCCAGCCACTCCCCGCCCGGCCCGGATCACCTCATCATAAATGACATTGAAGTTATAATCTGCCGTCCCTGGCTCCTGCCGCTGATAAGGCTCCACCGCGGGACGATCGATACTTACTATTCATTTTTGAAATTATCTTCACATTGATCCCCGCACAAGGGCCGGCGACACAGAGGCGCGGTGCCCTTAATGCAATAATTACATAAAGGGCTACAGCTCATCTTCCCAGCCAATAACAGCGGCCGGCTGGCAGGGACAGTTACCATCCCGTAATCCATCAACCCGCTTCCCTGACCTGCGCGCTCCGGGGCTTTGGGCCCACGAGGACCCCGCGGGCCGGGCCGCGCACGCTGGCCGCACAAAGGCTGCAGATGGATATTACTGATTAAGGACAATCCAAGTAGCCTGCATCCCGCGTTTGCTTTTTTATTTATCTTAAGGGTGGGAACAATGGAGAGCTGTTCATCTGTTGGCTCCCAGTAATTCACGAAGAAAAATGCATCTCGCCGCTTCTCTGCGTTTAGTTTTTGGTCTTTAATTTGTCAGGTTTGACTTTGTGTCAATGATACGTAGTAATGCAGCCAGAACATGGAAATCATAGAGACACCGTGACCAGAGGACGGGGAGGAGGGGAGACCCGGACAGAGACAGAGATGGATCAATGCGCTTGGCATGCGGTCTGAGAGCTCACACACACACACACACACACACACACACACGTGCACACAGATGCACAGGCAGAAACTCACAGGGATGCGTGCACGCAGGCACCCAGATGGCCAGACACGCACACCGAATCGTGGTAAAAACCTGGAGTCGGGTTCGAACGGGTCTTGTAAATTTATGGAAGAAATCCTGCCAGTGTTCTGTAGATGTGCTCATACCGCCATTAGTTAGAACAAAGTCATTCAGCGAATCTGTTTAATGTACCGTTAAATGCAGCCTTGCTTAGGGAAATAGACAGCGGTGCACGGAATATGGAACCTACCTTGAATGTTTGTTCATGTTTAACTGGTTTTAATCGTGAGTCTCTCAAAGACTTTGTGTTGCCGGGGGCGGGGTGGGGTGCGGTGGGTCCTGCAGGTGGGGAGCCGGAGCCTCTCGCCCGGGGCAGGGGGGCACGTGGTGGGGGGAGGGGGGCTCTGGGCGGGTCCCGCCGGGGCAGCAGGGGGCGCACCTGCCTGAGGTGGGGGCCGCAACCTGCCGGGTCCTGGGGGTTTCCGCCTCCACCTCCCCTGATTGGAGCTCCCTTTCCCACACGACCTTTCCCAAGGTGGTGCAAATCTCATCACGTCAAAAATCACACACTAGGGCTATTAAAAGAGTTTTTGAAAATCTGTTTATTATTTAAACCCGTCAACATCAAAATACCCAGGAGATGGGGTCCCGGCTGGGAGTGGGTGCGTTTCCCGCCGGCTGGCGGAGGGCTCCTCACGCTGCAGCTGGGCTCCGTGTCCGGATAGGGGGGCCCGGGACCCCAGGAGCTGGTCAGCCGGGGCCGGACACACGGGGCTGCCGGCCGCCCTCCCGTCCTCCACCCAGGATCCTCCTGGGGCATCTTTGCTGGAACATTTTTGCCGGGTGTAACCAACTGGCCATCAGCTGATTTCCTTGTCAAGAAACAGAAGATAAAATTACCAAAAAAAAATTAAAAGAGGGTGGCCTGGGGGGCAACGCCCAGCCCTGAACCCCGGAGCGGGGGGCAGTTCTGAGTCCCCCTGGGGGCGCGCGGCTGTGCGGGTGGGGCCTGAGGAGGGGGTTCCAGGTCACCCAGGGGGAACCGGTTTTTCCGGGGGTCTTGGTGGAGCGGGGTCGACGGAAGGTTTCCTGGCTGGGAGGCACCTTCCCGGGAGCCTGTTCTCCAAGCGCGGCCATCAGGCGCCCACCTGCCGCGCAAGCCCGGGCGATGCAGCCGCGGCGTCACCTTCCTCTCCCTCGGCGTCACCTTCCTCTCCTTCGGCGTCACCTTCCTCTCCTTCGCCAGCGGCTTTCACGCACCGGCCGCGCCCCGTGCCGCGCAAGCCTGGGGTCGGGCCGGGGGCGGGCGGTGGCGGGTCCCCAGCCTGCGGACACCCTGCTGTCGGGGCGCGTTCCCAGGTCCCCGAAGCCGCTCCAGCATCCCGCCGCGCAGTGCGCTCCTCGCGCGCGTTCAGGGCCTGGTGCCTGTGGGGGCGTCGCCCCCCGCCCCCCGCGTTTTATTTAATTGCTTCCGACCTGCAGCCGCGGGGGCGGCGGGGGTGCAGCGCGGGGCAGGCGGGCGGCCGCCGGTGTAGCTATTATCTCGCGCGCGGGAGGTCGCGACCGGTGACAGGCGGAGGGGCAGCGACACGGCGCATCGTGTGCAATTTAATCTCTACACAAATACGGCGGCGGCGCCACAAAGCCCGAATAATGAGTCGTGTCCCCGGGAGACAGCGGCTCTGTCCCCAAGGGCGCTCCGCATCGGGGCGACACGCGCGGTGATGGAATCGGGGCGGAAGGGTCGCCCCGCGCGGCGGGTCCGCCGCCACCGCCCGCCGGCGCCGCTGCTCGCTCGGAACCGGGCGGGTCGCCCCGGTCAGCGCCGCCGCCCTGCTCGCTGTCCCACCCGCGGTCCCCAGTCTGCAAAGGCGGGAGAAAGGAACGGCTCCTCCGCCACCAGCGACACAACTCCGGGGACAGGGGCGCGTTTGGAGGCAGAAATGTGGCGCCGGGTGGCTGTCAAGACTGGAGGCCCGGAAGGGTTGGGGTGACTCCCACCTCGTTCGCCCCAGATTCCCTTCTGCCCTCTGCACCCCACGTTGGGCCCACCCAAGACCACCCCCACGGGAGGGGAATCTAGGGGAATCGGCTGGGAAATGCAGACTCTGTCCAAGGCCCAGGGAGGAGGAGGAGGTGGAGGAGGAGGCGGCCACCCCAAGCCACCCGGCTCCCCAGGTTCCGCCAGGAGACCCCAGACGCCCCGACAGGGAGAGGACCGACCTCAACACTAAGGACACCACCTGCTGGGGCTGCCAGCCTCTCGCTCCTGCCAGTCCTCCCGTCCCAGGTCCCGTCCAGAATAGCGCTGGACAGTCTTCATGTCCCCTCAGGCTCCTCCGCGCTGTGACTGTCCTCAGCCCGTCCTGGACGCGCCGGGTCTTCACCTTGTGGGAGGCCGGTCACCGGGGTTAGGACGCTGGTCCAGGGGAGCTGGGGGCCTCTGCCACCCTGTCAGGGCATTTCCTGCCCCCGTGGCATCACGTTGGCCCCGGCGACCCCCTGAGGCCCGTCTGCCCGTCACCCCTGGTTCCCCACTTTGGGAACAGCTTACCCAGCTTCCGCCCGGCTCAGGGGTAGGGCGCCGGGTGCCAGCCCAGGACAGGGGTAGCTACATGAATTACTTGGGATTTCTCTCTGAAAACGTCTCTTCTCCCCCCGGTCTATTTATTTAATTATGCGTTTCTGTCCGTGTGGACTCGCGGATACTGATGTGGTACTTTGGGTTAGAATCCAATATTATGTTATTTATCTTGTCGCTCAAATTGTTCCAGCTTCAGCCACTGGCTCCTGTGTCCCTTGACCCCACGCCCAGCAGTGTGGGGGCCTTTGTTTGTCCTTTTTATTGAGCAAGTTCATGCGCTCTGTCACCCCAAGGACAGACGGAGGCACCGGGGCTCCCTGGCACCACAGGGCAGACGGTGACTCCCAGGTCAGGGCCACTGTCGTCCACAGGCGTCTTCAGGGCGATGTGCACCCACGCAGGTACCACGTTCGTCACCGTTACCCCCGTCCATGTCATTGAAGAAACAAAAAGAGGCAAAAGAAAATCCAAAGTCACTCACTCAAAATGGTCACGCACCACAAAACCCCAACTTAAACACACATGAAAAAGTCTCATGCGGAAGAGTTTTTAATGCTAAAAGGGATGGAAATCTGGCCCGATTTGGGACAGAGCCGGGGAGTGGGGTGACTCTCATCCCGAGCCCGGGATCATCCTTCACGGCTCCTCGAAGGGCTGCCCGGCCCTGTCCCCAGTGTCACCTGCCTCCCTCTGCCTCCAGAGAGACTAGACCTGCACCAGGAGACGCAACGAATCAAACGTTCGGGTTTCCATTATTTTTCTAATTAGTGGCCCGTGTCGTTGGATTCATTTCGCCTCCTTATTTCACTGGACATGGTAGTTGTATTTTACGATGCTCTCCTCCCTGCCGAGGAAGCCGGTGGCCACGTCCGGTTCATCACATCGTGAGCTTTCGGTGAGGTTCTCACGTCCTTTGACGACGTGTGAATACGAGGGGTCCCCGCACGCCTCGCCTAGTCCTGCTCTGGGCTTATTTTCTGAAACTGCTCCTAAGTATCTGCAGAAAAGAAAGTGGTCCCTGCCAGTGCGAAGGGGGAGGGGTGGCTGGATGTCCTCGCCGGCGGCTGACCACACCGGCCTGCTGCCCATCCCCGTCTGGGCGCGCCGGCCGCCTCTGCTCGCCTGGGCCTTGAAATTTATCCTAAACGGGGCCTTCGAATCACTGGGCACGAAACTTCCCCTATAATTGGGTCTCTTTGACTCTAAAACCCCTTTGGAGAAACGCAGAGACTGATTCGCCCCAAGTACCAACCGTGGGCTTCCCTGTCCCCACGGCTG
Source organism: Noctilio leporinus (assembly GCA_004026585.1). Classification (NCBI taxonomy): domain Eukaryota; kingdom Metazoa; phylum Chordata; class Mammalia; order Chiroptera; family Noctilionidae; genus Noctilio; species Noctilio leporinus. Next base: position 211,849 of record PVIW01000568.1, on the reverse strand, counting down.
GGAGGGGACCTCTCGGGGCTCAGCGCGTGATCGCGTTCCAGCAAGATCTGCGTGTGTGTCGGGAGGGGGAGGAGAAGGCGCCCCGAGATGCTGAGCCCCAGCCAGGGCTGCCCTCCCCGCCCTGGGCCCTCGCCCCCGCCCCGCCTCTGCACCAGAGCCCCCCCGAAGTCGCCCAGGAGGCCGGGCACTGCGTCCGCACCCCAGCATCGCAGGCCCTGCTAGAGGCGCCGTGGGCAAGTGCTCAAAGTGCTGAGCTGGTGGTCAACACGCCGTGAATGAAAGGCCAAGGGTCCTTCTAGGAGAGGACACGTGTGCTCAGCGGGAGCGTGGAAGCCGTACCCCGGGGTTTCGGCATCGCCTGTGCAGGAAGCCGGTGCTCTGCTTACAGGCTCATTTTGGGGGACCGCGTTAGTCGCGAAAGGTACGCAGAAAAGGACGTAAACCTGAGACCCTTCCCTGCAGAGCAGCTCCCGGACCAGCTTCTAATGGATTCACGGTCAGACCCAGGCTCCGGCCCCGGTGGGCAACCCTACAGGGCACCTTCAGCAGCTGCCGGCCAGAGGAGGAAGAATTTGACGTGTTGGGGGTGTGAACTCCAGGTGGAGCCCCCCCAATCCCACCCTCCTCTGCTTCTCCGAGGGCTCCTCCTGGGTCCTTTCCAGGGGCCCCGAGGTGGGTGGGGTGGGGTGGGGCACCGCAGCTGACAGCCTCTGAGCAGTGCTGGGACCCCTGCAGGGAGGCCCGGGGAGGGCCCCCCGCCCAACCGTGACCCTGAGGGGTGTTCCTTTCTGGGACACTTGGCACCTCCCCCCTCCCGTGAGCAGAAGGGTTTTAAGAGGAGATTATTTCTCTCTTACTCCCTGATTTTTGACTCAAATCCAGTATGAAAAGCATGGTGGGCAGACGCGAGGTTCAGCTTCTTTATCTCCTTAAGAAGATCATTTTAATAAGTGACCCTCGGAAACAGCGCGGTGGACACACTTCGGGTTCTCGGGGTGTCGGCCAAGTGCATTTGCTTCTGAAAGCGGGGAACACCCGCCAGCCTTTGTTTCGCATTCAAGACGAGGCTTTGTCAGCCCAAGTTCACAGAGGAGCCCCTGCCGCACACCCTATCCCTGTCCGGCCACTTCGTTAAGGGAAATCGGTGTTTTCACTGTTTCTTAAATTTTTTTTTTAAGGCAAAGATAAGGCTGTTCTGAAAAAGTAGCCCTAACCCTTTATTGGATTTTACGCAGGTTCTTTCTGGAAACATGTTTAGATGCAGAATTAAGCTGCGTGGTAGATGTGGGGGTCCTGGCCCATGTTTGGTCTCACCCACGGAGTTGCCATCTCTCCTGTGGGCCTCCCCCCACAGACCGGAGCTCGCGGGCGGCCGCCGCACCCCGGGCAGCGACCCGGACCACCGTCCGGGCTTCTCTGACTCATCCGAGCCCAGCTTCTCCGTTATCCCTGAGGCCGAGGCTGGAATTAGGGACCACAGACCCCTGAACTCTGCTGATGGGCGTTGTGATGGCCCAACAGCTGCTCCCCCACCCACGGTGCCCCTCCCTTTTCTATAACCCCGGAGCCGGGCCCAGGGGTGCCCCTCCCTTTTCTATAACCCCGGAGCCGGGCCCAGGGTCGTCATCATCCCTGATAAGACGTCCAGTCCTGTGTCTGCTTCCTCCCAAGGTTGTGAGGACACGTTGGGCCATGTGTAGCGTTGCTCATGGCCTTGGCGACAGTTGCCCAGCTACTGTCACCGCTCCGCGTCAGCTCTCGCACCCTCTGTCTCCAGGACTCGCTCACCACGGGGCAGCTTACCCTCCAGGCCCCCACGGAGCACCCCACGCCACCCCCAGGGCTGCCAGGCCACCCCATCTCGGCCTAAACCTCCTTTTACTTCAGGAGGAGAGACGAGCTTTTCTTCACGAGTTGAAGGTCAAGTGGTTTCTTTTATTTTCCACTTAACGTCATGGCATGAATATTTTATGGGTACTTAGTCCTCTTTTTAAAAAGAGGTGCCTGTACATTGAACCAATCCTCGGAGACACCATTAATGTTTCATTCGGATTGTTCCATTTTTTCACTCTCACCCGGGGACAATGTTCTCCTGGCTTCCGGAGAGGGGCAGGGAGGCAGACGGTGACAGAGGCCGGGAGGGACAGCCCTGTGAGCGGGAACTCGGTCGGCTGCCTCCCTGCACGTGGCCCTGTGGCCCGACCGCGGGTCCAGCTGGTGGCCCCGTGGCCGACGGGACGCCCCCTCCCAGCCACCTGAGCCACACCGGCCAGGGCGGGCGGTTCCAGTTTTCAAATGCAGGGTTACGGGAAGGAGGTGCTGAGGTGGCAATCACGGTGGGTAAACCTCGGCCATGTTTTTCAACTGGGATTTCTAAGTGAAAGGCTGTGCGCGTCTTTCAGGCTTGATACACGTTTCGTCCCAAATGTCCCCTGCCGACCCCGCGCTGTCCCCACCACAGCGTCCCCGACAGCAGGTGGGCCGGCAGCCTTTGACCTTTGACAGGACTGACTGTTTTCGGTAAAAACAGCTTCACTGGACTGTTAAAACCTGAAAAATCATTTTCTTTACTTCGGTCCGGGTTTCTTTTATTCTGGTGGAGGCTGAACATTTACCAAATACCTACGACGTCCTCTTGGAAAGGGGCCGCTGTCATGGGGGCCCCCTCCTGGGTGGGGTGACCTGGTGTGCGCCCCGCTGAGAATCTGCGTTGCAGTTAGACCCCCGTGTGCCCCGGGGGAGGTGGCACGGGAGCCCCTCTGAAAGAAGGGCATCGCCCCTTCCTTGGGCAGGGGCACCCCCGTGGGAGGCTGTGACCTGCCTGCGGGAGGGTGAGAGCACCTTCCCCCCTGACTTCCTTCCCTTGAAAAGCAGATGGTCACCTGGTCCGGGCAGCGCGTGCCGGGCCTCATCCAACTCGACCTGAGTCTCTCGGAATCAGCGAGTGGTAATGTTTTCTTTCACCTCCTCCTCCAGCCGCCACCAGATCACCTGTGTCTACCGTGTTCTTAACCCCAGAGACACCTCCACCCCCTGGTGGCCCGGGCCTGCGCACCCCACCCTGCACACCCGCCCGGCACACCTGCAGCCTGTGGGTCCTCCCTGAGGGCCGGGCCACAGGTCAGGCAGCATAAGTGCCCCTGCCCCGGCCTAGGGCACCGCGAGGCCCAGCAGACCTGCGGCGGGTCCATGAATGCGAGTCCGTGTGGGCACCCCCAGGGTCTAGCGCCACATGAGGCGAGAGGCAGTGGTGGGGACATGGTGACGCACAGACGTGGGTCCTGACACCTGGGTGGCACCGCAGGGAGGGGTTACTTCTGCAGCCCCGGGCACCCCGGGGCATTTCACGTTCGAGGGACACACGCTTACACTTGGCAGACGCCACGCATGTGCGTGCTCTCTGCAAAGGGGCGTCTCCAGGTTCTTTGCTTTGCGTGGGCAGCGTGATCTTGGACGCGGGGCTCCGGGGCTCATGCTGCGGAGAGAGTCTCCCTTGAGGAGCGACGTCCATGGACCCGTCTGCCGGTTTGGTGACTTGGAGCCACGTCTCCGTGTGTTCTTTGGAGCGTGTTTATTCTGTTTTCAAACAGCTGTGAAGTTGTTGGGCCTTAAACACGGACGGTGTCGTTCGGATGTAACGCCGTGACGCCGCTCACCTCTTGACGTTTAATTGAACTTGGTTTGGCGCCCGGGAGCCCTGGAAACTGGCTGAGGCAGCAGGAGGGTTGGGAACCCCGACGTGGTCAGGCTCAGCGGGTCTCCCCCGGCGACTGGCCCCGGGGAGTTGTGACGATGAGTCTCGTTAGCCCGTAAAGCCTCGTGGCTCTGAGACGCTTGTCCCTTGTCTATGACTAGGAGCATCTCTATCAACAAATAAATGAACAAGCAGGGCCGGTGCACGGCGACCCCGGACGCCGGCGAGGAGAACCGTGCGGGGCCACGCGGGGCGGCCTGTGCCCACCGCCACCCCGGGGAGGGCGCAGTCGAAGCGGTGGCGTCCGCGGGGAGGCGGCTGCGTGTAAACCGTGAGGGGCCGTCCCGGGATCCGAGCGCCTCGTGTCTGATGCCGGCAGAGCTGCTTCCCCTGTGGCTTCCCTGAGCTATCATGTCTGTATTTTGTAACCAGGAATGATTTAACCCAACATGCTTTACATGATCCCGTTCAGGGCCTCGGGCTGATAAGAAACGCATCCATCATACATATGAGAAACTAATACTTTAAGTCCTTCCTCCGAGGGTCCCACGGGCCGCGTCCCAGGACTAACAATGTGAGGCCGAGGGGCGGTGGGCGGGGACGGGTTCTGCGGCCGGCGGGAACCTGATCTCGGTCTTGCAGCCTCGGCAGCGCCTCCACCACCAGCATTTACGGGGGATCCAGGAGAAACCACCCCCCGGCGTCATTAAAAGGCTGCCGGACGGGGACCATCATGGCTCCGCTCCGCACAGTCTTAATTAAAACAGGGAATTTCCCCAGTGGAACGGGCGTGGAAGATTATATAGATAATCGTTCTTCCAGACCACGTAGGTCGGCTATGGAAATCATAGAAATAATAATCCTAACGTAGAACCGTAACGGAATGATGATTCGTCTCTGCCCGGAGAGATCCCGTGCGCCCACCTCTGGCCCCAGCCCCGGGGGAGGTGAAAACCGTCAAACCTTTGCAGTTGTACTGAAAACGCGCCTGGCCCGTGCGCAGCTGAGACGGTGGGTCCGTGTTGGGCAGGGGTGGAAGGGAAACCACCTCAAACACCCGTGTTCACATGTTGAGACGGCTGGAAGCCACCCTGGGAAGGATGGCTAAGTCCATCACGTGGAAATCTGCGACACTTTATCTACTTTCCTACACGGGTGGTGGGACTCAGGGAGGTGAAACTCAGATGACGTCCGGTGGCAGTGACGGAGATGGCAGCTCTGTCACCAGCCGCCGAGGGTCTCCGGACCGCGACAAAGTTCACATAAAACAAAAGTCACCGTGCGAGGCGCGTTCAAGTGTCCCAACCAGTAGCGCTTCATGGAGACACCATGTTGCCCCACTGTCCCCAACGCCCAGTCCTGGGACATTTTCCTCCCCCATCAACCAACTCATGGCTCTTCAGGACTTTTCTCACGGTGACTAAGATTCAATTACAAAATACCCACACCCACTGAACGGCAAGCTAGGTGGGACGCGGTGCTTCTCTGTTTCTTCCCTTAGGTCATTCTAGGTTGGCCAGTTGCACAGAGTCAGTTTTTAGGTTGTTCTGAGACTAGGCCACTATCAAGAGGCATTCACGCTCTTTGCTTTTTATGGATCCGCGTGGCTGGGATAAGACAATCTGTGACTGGTAACCCGGCGTGGCCGCGCCAGGCTCCCCTCTGCAGCAGGGTCTCCGGGGTGGCTGGCCGTGAGGAGGGCGCGGTCATTGCTACGGGAACATGATAAGCAAAAGGATTGAACTAAACCTCGTAGGAGCACGAAAGCCTGCTGCGGTGTCAGGCAGCATCTGGGACCGACCGGGGCCAAGGAGATGATCCGAATTAGCAGGGCACACAAATCAGCTTTTCCACGCGCACCAGCTGCCCCGGGGCCGGCTCACGCGCGCCGCGGGCCTCGCCACGCCGGGTGTCTGCGTGCGAAACACCCTCAGAGCACGCTGTAATTGTTTTAACAAGATAAAGTGTGCCGTTTTTGCATGAATAATATTATCAGCATTACATCAAATCTCTTCATTTATTATCACTAATGCTACTTAAAAGAGATGTTAATAGAGTCATTCATCCTCCTCCCGTGACCTTGGTCAGGCGCGCAGGATGGCTCGCGCTCATTATGCTGCGCGCAGAGAGGGCTTCTGTTATCATATCACTTAATTTATATTCGGAACAGGCTCCGGGGACCGGTTGTCCAGGTGCCTGAGAGCTGGGTCTGAATCGCTGCAGCTGAAGACACGCGGGGATGCCAGGCGGCCATTAGCCAGTGCTCTGCGCGCTCCTGGCTCGTGCAGGGAAGGACACGAAAGTCCCAGCCACCTCGTGTAAGCACGCAATTTGCCCGTGGGAACCCGGCCGCGGCACGGGCTTGGCACCGGGGTCACATCCGCAGCAACGCCCCGGCAAGGGGCCACCCGGCATCCACCGCACAGCGGGTCACACGTTCCCAGGTGCCGCTCTCAGAACCAGACGTGGCCAACGGCTACCTGGTCAAAGTACATCCACCTGTGGTCTTTGGTTATGCCTCCCCTTAGAATGCAAGGTGTGTGCGTGCGTTTACACGAATTAACTAGGGAAGGTACGTGGTAAGACACGTGTGCTATGAAAAAGTAGTTCCCTCTTCCTTCATAAAAGTAATTCCAAGGAAGTCTATAATTTAGTATAGCCACCCAGCTAACAACTTGGAAATGACGATGTTTGACATCAGTTGGTTGAATTGGACTGTCTCAGCGGAAGAAAGCTATTTAAACGTCCTTTAAAATATTATTTTAAGTGCCCGGAGCATTGGGACAGGCTGGGTGATGTTAACTTGTGTCTTCCCGGCGCACTGGGCACTGTGGGGGACAAATCTTGGTTCCAGCTCCAGGAGGGAGGTTTTGCAGAGAAGTAAACCCAACCCAACCAACTCAATGTCACTTCCTGAAAAGACGGTTCGTGAAACTCGTAAAGACACGAGCTTCGTGTGGGCTGTGCAGCGAGTCCGGCCGTGAGGCGAGGTTTGTGCAGGTGCAGAGTGAGCCCCAGGGTGACGTCCGAGCCTCCCCGCGCTGGGGGCTGACGGTGGGGGTGGCGTTGATGGGGGGCAGCGGTGGTTGTGGGGTGATGCCGCCGTGTTGGTGAAGCTGCTGATGATGCTGCCGGTTTGTTGATGATGTGGTCTGAGTGCTGGAGGCGACACTGTGGCCGTCATGGGGACACCGTTGCTGTTGGTGATGGTGTTGCCAACAGGGGCGCCGGTGGCCACAGTGTCAGGCGGGGTGGCTGCAGCGGTAACACCGAGGAAGGTGAAAGGGAAGAGGACATTCCGATGGTCTAACAGTCAAACAGAAGCACGAGGCTCTGGCCGTCTGTAGCTTGGGAAGTCTCCTCCGCGGGCGCAGGGGCTCCGGACGGGCCATGGGGACCCGACCCGCCTCCAGGGGTACCGGCCTCAGGCTCCCCACCAGGAGAGGACGAGTCTCCCCGTGGCTGAACCGTGTGATTCCTAAGAGCACAAGCGTCTGATGACCACAGTGAGAAAGGAAATATTATCTATTATAAACATGAAACCAACGCATAAACTGTCAAAATGCAGATGGGAAACGCGCTGCACTCATTGATATTCCGATAACAAAGACAACATGTTAAAGTCAATTCACAACCACGTCTTGCGGAAGGCGCAAGGCCACGAAGAACACGGAAACCTTTCGTCTGAAAGCGGCAACTCCCAGCAGCCCCTCCCCTGCCTCAGCCGCAGGTAAGACTCGAGAAACGTCGTCATTTTAACAAAAAGGTCTGCTTCCCCAGCATCAGCACCGAGGCTTCCCGAGGGAAGCTGCACCTTCCTAACCAGAGGGAACCTCCATTTTTTTACCCTACACACCAGGGAAAACACTATTCCAATGAAAGGTAAGTGGCAGAGATTTTGCTAAACAACACGGTGGCACCTGAGTTACTTCTTGTCACACCTAAAACAGCAGTGGGTTGGCAAGTGTTCGCTTCTACCTCCTTTCTTGATAAAAATCAATTCAAGGAACATTAATAAGCAAACAGGTTTTCCACAGTTACACATCTAAGCGGAAAAAAAAAAGGGGGGTGGGTGGAGGCCTAGATTTAGAGACTGAGCATGTTCCAGCCTGGCTGGGTTTTACAAATTATTGTTTTTGCTTCAATGAAGAATTACGTGAACATAAAAATGTGCCAACTGATTTCATAGACTATCCTGCAACACAAAGCACATCTGCTTGGAGAAATAGAATGAATTCAACAGTCACCTGTATTAATGAGTTGTGTTACTATTTTAATTTCTTTACACTCACTTTCAATCTTGCCATTCCTTTTGGTCTTTAAAATACACGGATGTTTTCTGCTAGATCATGTTTATTTTTAAATTTTTTTTTAATTTAATTTTATTGTTGTTGCATTACATCCATCCCCTTTCTGCTCCCCTCTGTCCCCCTCCCCACCCACCTATTCTGTTTATTATTTTTTTAAGGCCCATATTGACATTATACACAAATAGAGCCCACACCCCCCCTCCCCCGTCTGAGTGTTCAGATCCCCTCCACTGGCTCTGGGGGTCCCATTCCAGGGACAGTCCCGGCATTTGGAACTTGCCAGGGGTCTTAGGCTCAGTAAATGTGCTGAATGGAATCGAATGCCATCGCAAGTAATAAAGAGAGGATTTTAGGCTGCGTGAGAACTGGCCTTCCTCCTCACAGAACCAGGCACAAGCAACCGTCTTGTTGGAGCAAACCACCTCCGGTCCGGACGCGATTAAAATACGCCTTTCGAAGCATGAGCGCTGCCCAAGGCGGCCACGTTAAGGATGGTCACCATTTGCCATCAATGAGCAAAAATCCACATCTGGTCAAATGACAATCAATACATAACTGTAACATGTCGGACCACCATTAGGAGGATCGATCCTTAACAAATCAAAAAAAAAAAAAAAAAAAAGAAGAAAGAAACCCACTGTCAGTGTCCAAACACAATGCAGCCCAATGTCAGCGGTGAAAACCCTGCCGGCTGGGGCCCAGATCCAGACGCCGGGGGCGGGCGGCCGGGCTCCAGGGGAAGAGAGGACACACTTGTGCGTAAAAGGCATTTCATAAGTTTGGGTTTAGTGTTTTCAGATCTATGGAGTCGCCCCTTGGGGGCTATTTGAGAATGCCAGACAGTGGAAACGGGCGTCTAATGGTGCTGCGGAGGAAGGCGTGCTGGCGGTGGGGGCGGGGGGCCGGGAGACAGCGCAGCGCCTCCAAGACCCTCCGGCGCATTTCTTCTGTTGCTGTGGGAAGGCTTCGCGCCCCAAACTTCTCCAGTCAAATGTGTTTTACCTGATCGATGAGTCTGTTACATCCGGTGTGTTGGAAGCTGGTGCTGTTTTCCGGTCCACGGAAAGCACCTCGTTCTGTGTTTTTCCCTCAATAATACAAGTATGTGGATTCTACCCTTTCACCATAATGTTCTCCTATTTTTAATCCAGCTCCCTGGCTCCCTGGGCCTCCGCTCCGCCTTCCTCGTTCACAGCAGCATCAGCGAGTGGTGGCCGGTCAGTGGTTTCCTCCACTGGCGGGCGTGGGCCCCGCCCCGCCTGCCCGGCACCGGGGTCACAGGGGCCCCCACAGCTGCTGGGCTTTGAGTCCAGGAAGTCAAGGGCTCCCCTGATTTAGCTTTCAAGTGCTTGCACTCTTCCGTGTTGCCATTGGCAAATTGGAAGTGTTTCAGGGGCAAAATCAACAGACTGAAGCAGGAACAGAGACCGTTTCGAGGCTGTCGGGGGAGGGGGTGCGGGTGGGTGAAAAAGTGAGGGGACTGACGGGGGTCACACAGCAATCCAGGGACGCGGACGTGCCGGCGTGGGCGGGACACAGGGGCCCTGGGTGGGTGGGTGGGGCACAGGCCACCTCCGTGTCCCCTCAGAAGTTCCTCCAGCCCTTACCTGGGATCTGTGGGTTAGAGCCACTTCCCACCCCCCTTCCTCTGGTGCCCCCACCCCATCTCTCCATCAGCCCGGAGTTCTGGATCCCCCTTCTCTCTTTTGGGGGAGCATTGGGCAACCGTCCTCTGGTGCAGGGGAACCAAGTGAGCAAGGGTGGGGCACCCCCCTGCACCCCTCCCCGAGTGCGGAAGGGAGGGTCCCCAGTGCCCCCCATGCTCTGCCAAGGGCCAACAGCGGCCCACCAGCCTCAGTCGCTCGGCTCTGACCCCACCTCGTCCCCCCTGAGCAAATGCGAAAGCCACGTTGAAAATCGCAGAGTCTTCGATCCTCTCCTGCCTGGTCACGGGTGAAATATTCCCAGTGAGTAGTTTAAGGAAACGGAAAGTAGGGAAACGCTGGTTGGGGAGGGTCTGAGCCCCCCGGGCCCCTGGGGGAGGCGTGGGGGTCGCAGGCATCGGCACCCGTCCGAGTACGAGGTACAAAGTTCAGGGAGGTGTGGACTTAAATATAATGTCAATATTCTCTGCGCATGTCAACCACCTTTTCACTCCACGCTTTCGTTTTCTTGGACCACCTTTGGTGGCTGGAGATGCAGATGCCCCGCGCGGCCATCTGTCCCTGTGACCGGCGCGGCGGGCCGGCGTGGGTGCGGGTGGCACCCACCGTGCGCGGCTCACAGACGCCCGAGAGTGGCGGGCGAGGGGCTGATGCTTCCCAGCGATTATTTCAATTTTCTCTTCCCCATTGTTCATGGTGAATAAAACCCTTCTGGTGAAATGACTAATTGCACGATGATTCCCTGCAGCCCCCGCCCCTCCTGTTTGCGGGAAGCCGGGGGCACGAGGAGGCCCGTGGAATCTGCGCCAGGTGTTGGCATCTTCTTCACTGTGGACACTTGACCCTAAGCTGGGAAATCCAGTTGCTCCCGGGGACGACGTGTCTCGGGCAGATTCGAGCGTTTACTTGGATGTCATGCAAACAGCCAAGGGAACAAGGTGAGTCCTACGCCCTTCGCGACGGGTCCTGTAACGTAAAATAAAAACGAAATGAATCTCCATCTTCCCTCAGCCGCTGTGGATCTCGGGGGAGACTCTGTGGTTTAGGTACAGCCTACGCTTGTTTCTGGTTTGCCTTTGATAGATTTTGTTCTTTAGAACAGTTTTAGCTTTGCAAACTCAGAAGAGAGAAGTCTCCACATAGTCTGGTCGGTAGTTTTCTCTGCTGTGAATGCATAAGGGTGGCATTTTCTGACCGTAAATAAACCAACGTTGCTGCATTGTCATTCACTAAAGCCCATAGTTTCTTTTTCAGGTTTTCTTAGTGCTGTTTTCTAACTCCTTTTTCTGCCCCAGGATCCCACCCAGGACACTTTCCTACGGTCCTCATGTCCTCCTGGCTCGTGGCTGTGACAGCTTCTCAGGCTTTCTTTGTCTGGGTGACAAGGCCTGATGGGCTGAGCCGGCCTGGTCAGGCTCTCCCTCCCTGACGTGTCCTCGCCGCGGGGTGAGGCATCCGGGGTCTGGAGGACGAAGGACCACAGTGGCAGGCCGCATGTATCACCGCCCGTCACCGGATGCCCGTCACCGCACTGTCACCGCAGATGCTGACCTGGGCCACCTGGAGAGGTTGCATCTGTCAGGTTTCTTTGTAAAACGGCTGCTGTTTTTTTTCACCAACTGCACTGGTTAGAAAGAAGTCACTTTCCATCGCCCACACCCAAGCAACGGGGACTTAATTCCCACCTGCGTTGGACAGAGTATTGACAGCAATTATTTCCATTTCTTACAAACAGTGAGTAGCTGAAATTTGAAAAAATACAATCTGAGTGTCATCTTACCTATTGATGAATGGAGCTGAGCGGCCTCCAATTTCCTGGGCACTTTCTACTCCCCCTTCTATTCCTTTGCGTCTTTGCATCATTTCCACTTGTTTTGGATCATTACATTTTGACTATTCTTTTCATCTATTTGTTTAAAACTAATTAATCACGTTTTTTTTTTTTTTTTTAAACATCAGAGTAACACGTAGCATTTATCAAGCATTCATCATTAGCTGAATCTAAAATGAATTGGTGTCTCTACTCTTATCCCCAGCACCAACTCTAATTCAAAAACTTCCTTAGGCCCTGGCTGGTGGCACAGTGGATAAGGCACCGGCCTGCGAACCCAAAGGTTGCTGGTTCAATTCCCAGCCAGGGCACATACCCAGGTTGCAAGCCATGTCTCCAGCCAGGTCTGTAGCTGGAGGCAGGTGAAAGGCAACCATACATGGATGTCTCGCTCCCTCTCTGCCTCTCTCCCTTCCCCTCTCTCTCTGGGAATAATAAATAAAATCTTAAACAAACAAACAAAAAGCAAACCTCCTCCCTATGTTCTTTCAGGGCCTGGCACCCCGTCCCCAGGAGCCAGAATTTCGTCCCCCAGCGTCAAGTCTGCAGGAAAGGGGCTCCCAGGGGTCCCATGGGGGTGCCCCCTCCCGCTCTCACTCTTTTCTGCCTGAGAACCCACACCCGAGAGCTAATTTTCCTGCCCCATGTGTGCCCTGTTGCTCCTGGGAAGAAATGTCCAATCAGGGCTCCTTCCTCAGCTCCGCCCTGGTGGTCGGTGGGTTTACTGTGAATCTCAGGCTCCCGTCCTGAGTTAGGATGTGTCTGGCTGCGGACCTACTCTGTGATCTTTCTGGGGACCCGCTTCCGATGTTGCCTCGCTCCTCTCTTGGCCGTGAGCTGGATTTTTGCTTCTTATCATCACATCTTTCAGCGTCTGAAAGGTTTCTCCTTATTTCTTCTCTTCGTGCTCTGTCTTGAAGTTCTTGTTTCTTCTTAGATTTGGCTGATTTGATATTTAATCTTTGGCACGACGTTTGGTGTTCCGTTGTAATGAACCTGACGTTTATTTCTGGAAGTTTCAGTTCACTTTCCTAGGATCTTCTTTCATTCTCGAAAAGCCCATTGATGTATTAACTATTGATCGTCTGTTGTGCTATAGCAGTGCACACTTATTTTACATTTTTGAGATGCTGTTGGCACATAGTACACGGGACACTTTCAGTGCCATGGCGTGTGCCCACCTGTGAAGCATCACCTTAACCGGGACAGCCAGCTTGCAGGTCTCCTCCCCACTTCAGACACCACCAGTCTGCTTCCTGTCACTTTGATTCGTTTGCCCCTTCTAGAATTTTAGGTAAATGGGACCATCCAGCTGTGTAAGAGGTAGAATAATAGCGCTCAGAGAAGTCATTGTCATAACCCTGGGACACGTACATGTGTCACCTGCATGGCCAGGGGCACTCGAAGGTGCGGCGCATAAGGGCTTGGAGCTGCACATGCTTCTTCCACGTCTGACTCACCCTTTGCATGGTGGGAATTTCACCAGCACACAGGTCCCCCCTGCCAGGCTGCGGCTGGTGTTTGGTAAACGTCTGGTGACCGTTAAGGTTGCAGATATGTCATGAGTCAGTGACCTCATTTCACTTCTTTCAACTTTTGCTGTAGTGATTCCAAATGATGGGGAAAATCATATATTTTTTGTTGTGTTTGGTGTTTTGTTCCAAAACCTAGCCCAACGTGATGGCTTCTACCACCCAGTCTTTCCTTTTAATTTTCTACCCTGTGAGCTCAACTAAGTGGGAGTGCTGTCCCCGCAAGCTTTTAATAAGGATTTGGTCATTTGTTCCTGTTCTACCTTTGCTTGGAACAGACCCTGGTGGGACACCTGGCACGCATGGCAGTATTTCTAAGAAAAAGGCGTGTCGGAGTCTTATTTCAGTGTGGAAGTGGGTCCCAACCCTTCTGCGTCAGGTGTGGGCTGGAAGGTCATTTGATCAGATTGGCAAGTTCTTACATGAACTGAAAGAAAGACAAAGATTGTGTACTTATAGGAAAACAGACAAGCAGACATCGAAGCTAAAAAAAGGAAATTAAAATTAAATGTGATTAGGACAAAGAGCTAGCAGGAAAGAGACAGAGACATCCAGAGACGGAGAGACGGAGAAAACACCCATTTTTAACATGAACAGCCACTCCCACCTGGGTGGTCAGCACCTAAATGTACCTTTGATTAGTGTTTTGAAGGACAAAGAAAGAATCTCTTTTTCTTTTTTTTCTAAACAATGGATTTTTTAAAAAGATTTTATTTATTATTTTCAGAGAGAGGGGAAGGGAGAGAGGCAGAGAGGGAGAGAGACATCCATGGATGGTTGCCTTTCACCTGCCTCCAGCTACAGACCTGGCTGGAGACCTGGCTTGCAACCTAGTTATGTGTCCTGGCTGGGAATTGAACCAGCGACCTTTGGGTTCGCAGGCCGGTGCCTTACCCACTGTGCCACCAGCCAGGGCACATGTTGATAGTTTTATTAGGTATTTCAAATACTGTGTATATGTATCAGTATATATATAGTGGATATATATGTAAGTTTCTTTCAAAGAAAATTATTTTGTTTAAATTCCTGGCCTTGTTATCTCAATATTTTAAAAAATTACATTTAGTGTTGCCCAGGAGTGAACTCCAGACTATTGAATCAGCCAAATAATTAGTCAAGGAATAATGAATTAAAATAAACAGCACGTGATGAAAACGTAAAATACTAGGTTGGGCAACCCAGCCGGTTAGCGCTGACCTGTAATCCACGCCGCTGAGGGCGAGCGCAGCGGGAGGGAGCCTGGCAGGGAGCCGCGGCCCGTCCCCCACCCTGTCTGGAGCCCCTGGGGCTGGGCCGAAGGGCGAGGGCCGCTGCGGGGGGAGCGGGTCACCCGCTCGGGACCCTCTGTGCCGGCGCAGCTCTGGTTCGCACTGGCATCCCCTCCTCAGAGCAGCTCACCTCCGCCTGGAGGTGCATAAAATTGTTCTCGGACTCGTGCGCCGCTCACACACCCCGAAAATAATCACAGCAGCAGGGAAAACACGGCCGGGACACATACTCCGAGACACCCGGCGGTGCCAGTCACCCCGCTGACCGGTTTGCGCCAGGTGCGCGGCCAGGTGTGCGGCCAGGTGCTCAGCCAGGTGGTCGCAGCTTTGTGTTCCGGGCACTTTGCTTCCTCCCAACGCTTCTCCTGAGAACGTGGGGGGCAGGGTGGCAACCCAGAGGGTCTGGGCCCCGGGGCCCAGGGCAGGACGGTTGTCCCGTGCCCGTCTAGCTTACCCAGACACGTGCACCATTTGCACACCCATGTCTCGCTCGGGCCAGGGTGTGCACTGGCTGTGTTTCCAAAATGCAGGAGACCAGAAAAACACTGCCCGGAGCAAAACGAAGACAGTGACCGGTCGGCAGGCCCAGCCGAGATCAATACCCCCGGTGGCGGGAGCTGTCTGAGCGCCGGGAGCTGAGTGCACAGCGGGTCGCAGCCCCCGGGGCGCCGGCGGGGCGGCCGGCGCGGGGCCCACCCGCGGGCTAGCCGGCCAGCTGGGGGCCTGGCCGGTGCCCGCCGCACCGCCGCAGTGCAGACTCAATGATTTTCACATCAACAGCCTGATGGACGGCTCGGCCGGCCTCCAATCCCTTCCCGGTATCGACCCGCTCCCAAATGAGCCTTCCCTGCTTTGTACCATGAGCAATAATTAAAAAAGCTGCACATTGATTTTAACTAATATTATGAAGGGTCTGCACGCGCACATGCTTGGGAGACTGGGCCTCGTGTGACATCCTCCCTGCGGGCCGGGCGGTGGGAGAAGACGCAGCAGACACGCCTGCCCGAGAAGGGGCCGCACGGGGCTGGTCTGTTTTATTCTAAATCTCCCTCCAGCGCCCGGGCAGCTTCCCCCTGGGTGTTCAGTAAACCGTGAGGCCACTCCCAAGCCGGCTGCAGTACCAGAAAGTGGACCCGCAGGGGTGTTTCTGGAAGACGCCTTATTGTCACCCGCGCGTCCCAACTGAAAGACAAGGCTGTTCCACGTCCCCTAACCCACTGAAGAGCAAGGGACCGATGGCTTCCGGCCCATTTTGTTTCGTGACCCAAAGTGAGGCCACACTCCGCCCGGCGACACGGCCTCTCGGGTCCCAGCGTGGGGTCCGGGCTGACCGACTTCCCTGACCGTCCCGGGCCGGCAAAGGCGGGACCCTCTGGCCTCCTCAGCAAACACCGGGAGCCGCTCCTCGGAGGACGGGGTAGAACCTCTAGTAACCGCAAACTAAAGAAACTGGATTTTACAACCGTTGCTCACGGCAGAAAGAGGCTGGTGTCTAGGCTTCCCTTTCTGTGCCAGGGCAGAGTCAGGGTCTGTCCCAGAGCAGAGCGCACGTGACATTCTCTTGACCCTCAAGGCAGCTGCGAACCTTGCTTTCCGCTTCTTTTTTTTATTACCCTTATTTATCCCATTACAGTGGTCCCAGTTTTCCCCCTTCACCCTTCTCCATCCAGCTGACCACCTGCTCCCACTGCCCCTCCCCGCGCTGTTGGCCATGGGGTCGTTCATACATGTGCTTCACTAAGCCCCCTTCTTTGCACCATTTCCATGCACCCCTGTGTTCCTAGCAGCGCTATTCACAGCAGCCAGGGCCAGAAGCAGCCCGAGTGCCCATCAGTGGGTGGTTGGATCACATGGTACGTTTACCCAACGGATACTACGCAGCAGAAAGAGGGAAGAAACCCCCACCTTCTGCGACAACACGGATGGAGCTGGAGAGTATTATGCTCAGTGAAATAAGCCAGTCAGTGAAAGGCAAATACCATCTGATCTCGCGCAGAAGAGGAAGCTAATGAACAAAATGAATGAATGAGCAGGACAGAACCAGAGGCACGGAGACAGGGAACAGACCGACAGCTGCAAGAGGAAGAGGGGGGAATGTACCTCAAGAACCCAAAACACCCGTTCTGAAGAACCTGCCTTCCTCGGGGCCCCTCCCTTCTCCCATCGGAGAATAAATAACAAAGAAGAGCAACTCGCTGTCCTTTGTACAGCAGGTAACTTTAGCGCTTGTTAAAATATATTGAAAGGGCCAATCATTGAAAATATATACACTCCTGGCAAAATAATTCGGGTATTAATTTAAAACATCCCCAAGGCTCAGGATGTCCTCCAGCATGGATAAGAATGAAGTACAGGAAGCCTCCAAGATATTTTGCCCCTCGGATATTCTAAAATTTAGCATAACACGTTTCTCCCAAGGCAGGAAAAATTCATTGTTTTTTAACGGGAGGTGGTTGGGGGCAGGTATATGAAGAAACAGTGAGTTTGCGACTTTATAGAATTATCTTAGTTTGCACCACGACCCTCTCTGTCTCTCTGGCATGGATTGCCCTACACTTGTGTGCCTCTGCCTTAGCGCAGACGGAAGATCATTGATTTTCATTGACTTCACAATAACGCACCCCTGAAGTTTCTACGACCGAAGCCCCTTTCCCTGATCTGTTACGGTGGAATTTCCCTTCGTAGCCCAGACAGCACATTTCGAACCAGCTCTGGAGGAATTGTTTCAAGGAAAAAAAAAAAAAAACAAGATGGGGCCTTCCATCGCAGAAAAATTAACGTCAGGCAAATTGACATACACGTGCCCCCACAGAGGTAACACGGGGCCCCCCAGAGGAAGTGTAAGTGTGTATCTGTGTCACCTGGGGACGAAGGCATTTAAAATGCCATGAAAAGACAAAAACATGCCTTCAAACCCCTCCGTCTCAGAACAGCCCCTATTCCAGAAGTGTGTGTTAGGCGGGCCCTGCCCCGCGCCCGGCAGCCACACCACGAATTTCTACGGGGGAGCCTCACACCCCGGGCTCCGGACTGTACACCGTTTCCCAGGTTCAGGGGTGGCAGCTAGCGGCTCCGGGGGCGGGGCGCGGAGATAAGCCACCTGGCCACGAAGACCTTTCCCAGGCTGCACTTCGACCCCCGTTAGAGACGGTGGCTGCCGGCAACCCCTTACGCACACGCGTGCACGCGTGTATCAGGAGCCAGCAGCAGGTGACCTCCAAAGCGTGCAGTAAGGTGAGAGGGTCTGTTTTCTAGATGCCCACTTCTCCTTGCTGCGTTGCTAAAATCCCCGAACAATGGGTTCTTGGCAACCGGGCGACGGACGCATTAGCTAAATGGCAAACACAGATGCTGGCGCCCCCGAGTTAATGCAGCGGGACCTGAAGGCCCCGTCTAATCACCTGCCTCTGGGCAGGAGGGTTGTTCCCCGGTCAGCCCTTTACGGAAGGTCAGCCCGGGGCTACGGGGACTTGCACAAGTTGTGCCCGGGCGAGGCCCTCCGTCACCCCGCGGTGGATTCAAACTGTCCACTACCGGCTCCTCGCTCCTAAAACTCCCTTTGTCTGGAGCCCCGTTTTGCAAAGGGCTCACCTCCCCGCTCCGCGTACACGAGGTTTAAAGATGCAAAGCGGGGTCTGGGGGTGTTTCTCGGATGACGCACGCAACGGAGAGGCTAGTCGTCCTGCCCCACCAGGCGGGTTATGGAAGAACAGCTACATCTCCAGAGCCCTGGAGGGTCTTTTGAACCCAGACTTTTTAAAAAGGCCCCTGGTGACAAACAACCAGTTACCAACCTGCAGTCCGACGTGGGCAAAGATGCCGTGGCCGGTAACCCGACCGGTTCGGTGTTTTCCCTGAGGTCCATGAAAAGCATTTCCCTGCTCGCTCATCCTGGCTGCCTGATGGAGTCGAGATGGAACCTCCGGGCTTAGAACTTTCCCCTCGAGCCCAGCGTCCAGGAAACGAGATGGAGGTGGCACCCTGCGTGGTCAGGCCTCTGACGACACCGGCTGCCCCGTGAGACTCCGTCCAGCTGGCACGTGGGAAAGGGTCCGAGGCATTTTCAGGTCCCACCCAGACGCTCCAGACTTAAAGGAGAAATGAGACGTTCCGATGTGTGTTTTCAAAACCAGACACTAATCAACAAGGCCCGAACGGGGACCAGCGAGTTCACTGAACACCAGTTTCGTGAGAGGGGGCCGCGGAGCGCGGTGCTGGCAACGAACTGACGGCTTCTTCAGCGTCCCGCTGTGTCGTGAGGGCCTGGAAGGAGGAACAGGCCAGGGAGGCCCCGGGGGCTGGGATCCAGGGTGAGGGGTCCGGGCTCTGACAGTGTGTCCCCTATAACTCGGTGATGGAGTGGGGGTGAGGCCCTCTGGGGGGCCGGGCGGGGGAGTCCTGCGTTGTAAGCGGGGCTGGACACCGGCTCCTTTTCCAAGACACGCGACCGCGTCATTCTGCCTGGCCTGTGCGAGTGGCCCCGAAGCTTCAGGATCACCGCAGGGGCCGGAAGGGGCCGAGGGCACGAGGGTCTCACGTGGGAGGACACGGGCAGAGGCCTGTGGGGTGCGTGTGGCCCCTACCTCGCTGCGGGGCACCCAGGAACGAAGCCTGTGTTTCGCGGACTCAATAGCGGGGAGTCTGCTGGAAAAACGGGGCAAGGATCACGCCCACAGCGATATGTCGGACCGTGTAGAGCGCGTGCCACGGAGGCCACCGCGAAGGAGAGTCAATTCATTAACGTGAGTGCCCTGGATTCTCTTAGCAGGCCGGAGGGTGTGGTGACAGATAAGGGGACCAAACCCAGAGAAGCTTTATGCGTAATTTAATCACATATTCGGTGCAAAATGGATTGCACTCCCGGGGGAGGGGCTGCAGAAAACGAGTGGGAGTATTTTAATCATATTAAAACTGCTGGCTTTTCCGTCTCCGCATTTGCCGCCATTCAACGTTTTTGATTTATCCAAGAACCAGACGTAGGTCCGAGATCATGATAACCCCGCAGTATCTTTTAAATTAGTAAGTTCTTCAGGGCGTTCACGGAAGAGCCACAATACTTGTGTGGTGAGACACCTGTGGGTCCTTCAGAGGAAACGGTGGCCCGGCGTTGATTGCTGCAGCGAATTCAGCACGAAAACTCGGCATGGTAAACGAGCCAGCTTTAATTAGAACGGGTTCCACTCTTAGAAGGGCTGGTCGTTAACTTAGACCTGTTTTTTTATGATCTGACCCGGCTCTGTCCCCTCGGTCTCACGCCCACATGTTTCTTAGGCGTCTTCTTGTATTTAACGCAGACATGGCCTATTGAATTCATTGCGATAAATATGGATCTAGCTGCTATAGATTTTTATGTTGTATCTGACATACTACCTGTACATAATGTCACGTATGCAGAACGCAATACATTGCATTACAATATATAAGGTATGGAAAGGTATTCGTGCACATGTGTACCGGTAACCTCTGCCGTTCCCTCTACCATTCGTTACCTTTTACCTGCGCGAGTCTGAAATCTGGGCACGGTTTCTCCTGGCCTCACTCTTTGTAAAGTGGGGACCTGAAGACCACCCTGCCCTGCTTCCTTCCACCCTGGATTTGGTCATCCCTACTTTACATTTGTAACAGATTCCCATTCGGGGTTGGTTTTCGGTTTACTAAAAAGTGGAGGCTCCTTAGATCATTTCTCAAAGATGCTGAAATGTTTTCCAGCCGTTTCTCCTCCACTAGTGGACTGTGGAGCCCAGGCCAGTTAGTGGTGAATCCAGATGCCCAGGACCCCAAACCTGGTCTAGGGTTTCAGAGTGTAAGGCCTTGGCTGTGCCCCCTTCTCTTCACAATGGGGACAATCATTTTACAACCATTACAGGGTTACGCTGTGATAAATATTACAAGCATTATAGAATGATCAAGTGAGCTAGAACAAAGCTTTAAATGGTGAACAGACAGTTATCATTGTTAACTGTTATTAGCATCACCTGATTTTTAGTCTCTGCTGACTTTCCGGGTCACTGATGTCGGGCCTGACTCTTCTTACGCTCCTGCCTCAGTTTCCCTCTTGCCGTTCCCCTCCCGTGCTGACCCGCTTCTCATTACGTGCAATTTTTATTTCGATCTGTCTTCCAGTTCAGAGCTTTCCTTTTCGGTTGCATTATGTCTGCTTCCAAAAAAAAATCTTTTTTTTCTTCATTGTTTTCCTTTCCTCTCTTTCTCCCTCCCGCCCTCTCTTCCCTCTATGTCCCTCCTTCCACATGCAACACATGAACTTTTTAAATTCTAGAACAAATGAACTCCAGTACCAAAGAGGGTTCTTTTAAAAATCTGCCTTTTCATGACTTCTTTAACGGAGCTGAGACCAGAGTCCCGTGGTCTAGCCACGTCCACACATAAATGTGACCATCCCGGGCCCATTGCTTCCACCGCACAACCAGCACTTTTGGGCTCAAAGTGAGGGACACGGCTGCTGGGGGCGGCGGGTGGGTGTGCCCACCGGGCAGAACACCCTGCAGCCCCAACAGAGAAGCCAGCGACCTGCGGTCCCTGCCTGCTGATACCAGATCCTTAGCAGAGAGGGGTGCACGGTGACCTGCTGGGGCTACGGCACCCTCCCAGCCGTCAGCAGCCGGGGGGACCCACCGCCTGAAGGGCAAGGCCACCCCAGGGAGAAACGACACCCAGGCTCAGTGGGCCAAGCCAAGTCGCTGCAGGGACGTGTTTCAGAATTAGTCACGGGGGTAAACGGTCAAGCACCCCAGCGTCAGACTCTCCCAGGTCCGTTGGAGGAGTCGTGCCGGTAAGGAGAGGTGAGACTGGGAACCCTGCTATGACCGGTGTGACGCGCGGGCCACTGTCAGATACGCAGTCTCAGCCCAGGAGCCTCGTTCCGAAGCCACGGCTTGGAAAGCAGGTGCCGTGTCGCTGTGCCAGCCTGTCCTCTGGCTGACTCATGAACAATATTTGACATGCTGATTAGAATTTTTCATACACGCCAACAAGTTCCGCCCAGTAACACAACTGACACTTTGATGTGTGGCTGTCTCCACAGAGAGAGATGGAGAGACAGAAATTCATCCTAAAGACAAAAGACGGTAAAAAGCAACCATTGTCAGATAGGCGGATTATTTATTTGCAAAAATGTAATATCAAAGGAGGTCACGGAACACGTTTTAATAAAGGCAAGTTGTTAACATAACGGCAATCTGTAGAGAAATATTAAATACAATCATAGCCTATGCTACTTTATTGGTGTTCTAAATGCTAATGGAATTTTGTTTTCAAGGTTTTTATCTCGGTACAGTGAGTATGTGCGGTCGCGTCAGTGTCAGAGGGGCAGTAGTGACCCCGGAGGCTCACGTACCCCTTACAATGCGATCGCCCCACTCAGCCAGCAGCCAGGCATCTGTCACGGTGCAAACGTACCACCGTAGCGGCCCTATTCCCCTTCACCTTTTTCCCACAGCCCCCCACTCCCTTCCCCTGGCGACTGTACATTTGACCTGTTCCTCTGTCTTCTTCATTTACAGCAGCTGAGCCGCGGAAGCACCTGGCGTCTGTCATAGGTGAGCGGCTAAAGGAGACGTGCTGCGGACACCCGGGGGAGAGACCCCCCATGAAAAGAGCAGGACGTCCTGTCGGGGGCGGAAACGCGGGTGAGTCCGGAGGCGGCTACGCTCGGTGACCTGAGTCACACAGAGAAAGACAAACACCACATGGTGTCACTTCCCTGTGGAATCTAGACACATACGCTGTCCTCTGAGTGAAACTGTCGTTATACTCAACGTGTTGTCTTGTTTTATTTTGGGTTCAGAATGCGCCCTTCCAAGTCTTAAGGGAGCTGGAGTGTTGGTCTGCAAAGGGGAGGGAGGTGTTTGCGGTCACCTGTCCAGGTCCCCACCCTGTCCCAGGTCCCCAACAGTGACAGCTCTTTGAAAATTCAGGGCTCCAAGCAGCTCCAGTGAGGCAGCACAGGTGCCACAGGGGAGCTGGTGCCACGCCTGCAGCTGGTGCCACGCTTGGAGCTGGTGTCACGCCTGCCGCAGCAGCCTTGTTGGGGGAGGGGATGGGGGGAGGCTGAGAAGACCCGAAGCCACAGGCCACCCTCGCCCGGCCTGTAGTCAGCGCCCACCTCGCGGGCACGCGCCTGGGCCCAGCGTCTGCTCCTGCGTGGATGGGCACGAAACTGCACCGGGGTCATTTCTAATAACTGTCAGTAGCTGGAGAGCAGCGGCCAGCGCCATGGACGCCCTGGCTGGAGAGCTGGGGGTCAGAGGCGCCCGCCTGGGACGCCGGGTCCCGCAGGAAGCAGATGATTATCGATATCAGCAAATTAGTATTGATAGCAGCCTGACGGGCAGCGCTCCCCGTGCGCATCCCCGAGAGCCGGGCTCGGCTGGAACAAAAGTGTGCGTTGTGTCCACGCGATTCCACTGGGATCTTCCTAAGGGGCGTGAGAGGAGCAAGGCCTGGTCCTGCGTACAGAGCCCTGACCCCCCCCCCAACGTCCCCGACCCAGGATGAGGGACCTGGGCTTCAGCCGCGGACACTCCTCAGTCGGGGGAGAAATATCCCTCCCCTTCTAGTTCCTGCTCCGCCGGCCTCTGAGGGTGGACGTATCTGCGAAGAGTGTGTCCGGAGCGGGTGGCGGCTTCCGTGGGGTGAGAATCGCATCTCAAGGGGAAATTGTGATAAAAACGTAACCCGAGAGCGGCCGGGGGGAACCAAGGTGACGCCGGTGGACAGGAGTGAGAGGCCGAAGGATTTACTTTGATGGTGGGGCTCAGCTTTAGTAAATCAGGGAATTAGTGCCACGGCCATTACACCTCCTGCTCTAATTCTGTAAATTCCGAGCAAGATAAGATAACCCGTGAAAAACCGCTGGCACGCGGCCCCGTCACAGAGCAGCTTCCAGCAGCCGGTCATCACGCGTGTTCGTGTCCCGTGTTACCGGTGCCATTGAACCCACCGTGGCATCTGGAGTCTGATGCCCGCGCCTGGGTGCCGGCCGCTTGGTCATCGTGTTTTCTCCTCTCATCCAACCCCCCGCCCTTCTGCCCCCCGTTGATCCCCGCGATAAACCCCTGCAAACTCAGTGGTCTCGGCAGTCTCACGTGGGGTTGCTGGGAAACAGCCCTTTTCCAATACTTCCCTCTCCGGCAAATGCGCAAAACGGGAAATGCTGCTCCAGGGGGACACGCCCCTCAGGCACCTGCACTTCCTCAGGGTCCCGGGGAGAGACGGGGTAACGCACGCCCTCAGGGAGCGGAACCGGGGAGCGCTTGGGACCCCTGGGTTGACGCGGCACCGAGGAACCAGGGAACGGGCCGGGGGCCAAGGCAAGCAGGCGTCTGTCGGAAGCTGTGGCCGGTGCTGGAGGTGGAGAATGAGGGCCCAGGGGAGGGAGGGGGTGCCCTGGGGGGTCACAGACCACCTGGTGGGTCCCCAGGGGCCCCCCGGAGACAGCCAGGTTCTGCGTTACCTGTCCAGGTACCAGCGCGGAAAGTCCTGAGCCCTGTAGGACCTCAGGGCAGAGGACCTGGAGGAAGGGAAATGGCTGTCAAACACCACGTTTACGTCAACACTCACGGTTGTTCCCAACAGCTGCGGCCTCATCCTCCTTTCCCGCGAAAGCCAAGCGTTAGAGCAAGAACGAGTAACAACAAAGAAAAGCCCCTGGGGACACACGTGCCTGTGGCCGCACGTCTGACGTGGGCTGAGCCCCATGGAAGGAGCAAGAACAGGTTGGCGGCAGCGCCCAGCACATGTCCCGGGAAAGGGGACGGTCGCCAGCCACACGTTGGAGATGATGTCCCGCACGTCCATGCCCTTGGAGAACAGGCGTGTCTGGGCCGGCGCAGAACTGTATCAGGGCCAGTTCCAACGGCGCGAGGGCCACTGGCTTCCGCGGGGAATGGCAGCTGTCGGGCTGGCTGGGCTCCGCCGTGGAGAACAGTCACTGGACAAGACTCCAGGCCATGTGGCGGCACCACCCGAACGGAGTGGCTGCGGGCGGAGGGCGGGGCGTGGCCTGGGGACCCCAGCAGCCGGTGTCTGTCTGAGGCCCCGTGACCACGGCCCCGTCTGGTCCCCAGTGCAGCATCACATCAACCCTCGCAGCCTCTCACGTGTCCTCCCAGCACCGGCGGCCCCGGAATGAGCACCTGGCTACCCCCCGCCCTGGTCCAGCCCGGGCCCCTCTGTCAACCGCTCTGTAGATCCCTGAGTGACTTGAGTCCTTGTAACCCTAAGGACAAAGGAAAAACAAACAGTGATCGTGGAAACGCTTCCCTCGGGCCTCGGTGTCCGTGAGGGAAGCTTTGCCCTGACGGGACGCCCACCTGGTCACCGGGCAGGCGAAGACACTGGCGGGGGCTGTCAAGGTGACAGTCAGCTATTGGGAAGCCACCCGCTGGGAACAAGGTATGAACTGAACCTGAGCAGGTACGCAGGGCAGAGGCCCCGGCAGGTGGCGGGTCACGGTGGGGTGCCCTGTGGGGGTGAGGCTCTGATCTCAGGCTCAGCTCCCGACGGCGGTCCCATGAAGGGTCACAGACAGATGGCCTGCACTGGTCACGCGTCCCTGGGATGTAAGCCAGCGCGCGCACGTCCTGTTGAACGCTTAGAGACCGCCTGGCAGTCAGGGGAAAATTGTACTTGCAGTAGCCCTTGACCAGCCTCCGTAACTTAAACCTCAGCCGTGGGACCGGAGGTGTTCAAAGGGTAAGGAGGGCATGACGGACATCCTAGCACACGTGTGAATAAACGTATTATTCAGTATTTTTATTGAGTCCCTTCCACCTGGGCCTGAGCTGAATGACCAGCAAGGGCCGCAGACAAGGTGTCTTCACGTGAGCTGAGTTTTGCTCCCCATGTGTTCTTCAGGGCTCTGAAAATAAGACCAGTGGGGCCACCTTGTATCTTTAAATAACAGAAGATAAGGAATATAAGGCCCACACCGATAGGATGGCTCCAGCCAGGAGCTCCAATAGGGCCAGTTAGCCTGGTGGCAATGTCATCAATGGCTTTTGTGTGTCAAAAGCGTCCCTGCAAAGCCCGGACAGCAGGAAGCCTGAAAACGTGTGACGTTTCATAGACTCTGTTACACATAACAGCGTTTCAGGTCTGGGGATCCGGTTCTCGGGACACGGCAGGTTTGCATTTGCATGAAAACGTTTGCTTACATGAAAACTGCACACGGGGTTCCATCCGCGGTTTTATTAGGCACCGTATTTATTTCTCAGCGAATTATTTTACTACGTGATTACAATTTGCACACGGCCACGAGGTTGCTGAGGTTCCTCGTGGAACTGGTGGGCGTTAGGGGCTGAAAGCACTGCCTATTTTTTATGTAATTAGGAGCACTAACATTTGCAACCTACGGAGGGTCATCATGAAATTTTAGCCATTTTCTTTAAAAAGTCCTCCAAGGATAAACAGTGTGGAACAGCGGGAGAGCTTCCGGTTGCTAAATTTCGAAGGCAGTATTGACGTAAAACTATTCCACCCGTTTTTCTAAATATAATACACAAACCCTGCAAACAGATTCTCAAATAACTATTTTGAGGAGGCTGCCAGGAAAATACTAGCGTATTTCTTTCAGGTCCATATTTATGCATTTCACATCCCTTTAACCGTCTGGTTCAGGGGGCAAACAGTGTACAAAATACAGTACACGTTTCTCCAGTCATTTTAGGCCATTTTTTTTTCACCTGCACAAGGATTTGTCAGAAATAAGGGGCTCAATTGCCGGAGACCCCCGCGCGGCCTGAGCACAGCGCGCACATGGCAGCGGGGAGCAGACATCGTGGCTGCCGCGTGCGCAGAGCCTGGCGGTGCCGGAGAGACCCCAAGAGCCGGGGGGTCCCCCAAAAAACTGCCCGCTAATCCGCATCGGGGTCTCCCTGAGGCTTGCGGCGCTGCGCTCTGGAGGCAGAACCGGAACCCTGAGTCCTGGCCGTGTGGTGCCCGCGGAGAGCCGCCCCGGGCCGGGGGTGCAGCAGAGCCCCGAGACCCCCGGCAGCGCGGCCCCGGCTCCGGCGAGGTGGGGGGCGGGGGGGGGGCGGTGTGTGCAGCCGGCGAGCGATTCCCGGGGGCGGCGCTGCCACCTAGCGGCCGCTCGCAGCCCCGCGCCCCGCGCCCCGCGCCCCGCGCCCCGCGCCCCGCGCCCCGCGCCCCGCGCCCCGCGCCCCGCGCCCCGCGCCCCGCGCCCCGCGCCCCGCGCCCCGCGCCCCGCGCCCCGCGCGCGACCCTGACGGCGCCCCCTCGCTGGCGCGGCTCCCCAACAGGCGCTGAGCCCCGCGGGGCGGGAGCAGCGCGCGCCCCTCCGCCTCGGGTCCGAAGCGCGCGCGGCCCGGACAGGGACCGGGAGCCCTGGGTCCCCCGCCCACGGCAACGGCGACGACGCGAGCCAGGCCAGGCATCTGGGTCGCCAACCACCCGCCGGGCGGTGGGATCTGCGGCCTCAAGAGACACGTTCTGGGTCTAAAAAATGGCAGAGAACCTGGCCGCGTAAAACGCTTCAAGGTGCAATATCGAGAAAGCCATTAAGAAGACATCAGCCACCCAAGCGTGCGGCGCCGGTAGGAGCGACGGGGAAGCAGAGCCCCGGGAAGCAGCGCTTTCCCCGCGCGGGCCCTGTCACGTGCGGCCCCGGGAACCGAGTCCTTTCTGTCCGCACAATTAACGGCCAGTATTTCACAAGTTTCCTCTGCGGTTTAAAGCACATTGTCACGGCAACAGATGTGCAAGACACACCAAAAATAACCGAACTATCATAAAATGATGTACCTTGCAAAATGATAGGGGAAAAAATATATTGGAACTGATTTTTCCCATTTCAAACCCATGAAATTATTTTAGGATTATCTAAGGTGGATAAAGAGGTTGCCAACACAATGGTCCTTTTTAACATTAAAAAAAAAAAAATACCTCCAGCCCTGGCTGGTGGCTCAGTGGATAAGGCACCGGCCTGCAAACCCAAAGGTCACTGGTTCGATCCCCAGCCAAGGCACAGAACCAGGTTGCAAGCCAGGTCTCCAGCCAGGTCCCCAGCTGGGGGCAGGTGAAAGGCAACCATATATGGATGTTTCTATCCTTCTCTGCCTCCCTCCCTTGCCCCTCTCTAAAAATGATAAATAAAACTTTTTTTAAAAAGAAAGAAAGAAATTCGAATAGTATGCTTGTCTCACTAATGCCACACAAAGGTTCCATCACAGGCTTTTTGGAAACAGAAGCTCCTGTTCTGCAAAGCCGTCAGCAAGGACTGACCGTGTCCCCTCAGAGCTGCAGTATGTGGACGGGTGGAGAGACCGAGTGTCTTTCCCTGCACGTGGTGAGGGGAGTGGACACGTGTCCTTACACACACATGCACATCCTGTCTTCTTGTCCTGAAAACATTTGCCCGGAGGAGCCAGCCCCCCAGTAATGAGCACCGGGGCTGGGTGGCTCCCCTCTCCCACCGGAGGGGCTCCGGACAGGCTGGAAAGGAGGGAGGGGTCAGCCTGTTAGAGACATAGAGGCAACTGCAGAGAACACACCGTCCACCTCAACAGCCCCTTCCTCCTGGCCTTCCCATCACGGCGGAGATATTTAACAAAACGCTGGACTTACTGCGAACCATGATTCACCTTCCCGAGGAAAACTGGAAGTTCATTCCGTAAACAAAAGACCAGGTTGCAAGCCAGGTCTCCAGCCAGGTCCGTAGCTGGAGGCAGGTGAAAGGCAACCACACATGGATGTCTCTCTCCCTCTCTGCCTCTCTTCCTGCCCTTCTCTCTGAAAATAATAAATAATATCTTTAAAAAAGAGAAAATATCAAATACATGTGGGCCTACTAAAGAAATCAGAAGTGCCCATGCTTCCCATAAGGCTGTATTGTACCTCAGTCCCCAAATCACAAAACATTTTTTGTCACTTATTTACGGATATTTTCCCAAGTTTTTCGTATGTTCTTATCACTGTTATCTTTAATAGAATTTTAGAGGTGGCATTGCTTCATAAAATGCCAAAGAATGAGACTGCACTACTCTTTGCACCCACATACGAAACCGATTCAGAAAGGATCCAATGCTTATTACTTCTCTTTAAGAGAGTCGGGGCGGAGGGAGGGGGACATCGGGAACAGGGCGAACAATGACATAATATAAAATAATAAGAGAATCACAATGAAAGAAAGACGGGCCACCCATGTTTCGAAGTGACCGGCTGAGGCTCTGGAAAGGAGGTGCCTGTGACCAAGAAGTGCATTTTTCCAGTAAATGGAAAGTGTCGCATTTCCTAGGTTTCCCCAAGGAAGGGCGAGTCCGGTTGGGCTGTCTGGGTCGAGGGGTGGCCTGCAGGGACACAGGGGGGCCGCGTGCGGAATCGGCTAAGGAAGCGGAAAACACCTTTGCGAACCCCACTTGCCTGAGCAGCTGCTCCGACGTGCTTTCGTCAGAAAACAAGAAGCACCAACGTGCCGGGAGCAGAAATCACTCCTCTGCCCGGAAGACGGGGCCCAAAGGGGCTTCCCAGCTGAGATAAAGCTGCGCTGGTGTCAGGCCCGGCCTCCCCCGGCGGGGAGGGGACACCGCGGGCCCTTCCTTCCGACGCTCGGCCTGGCCGCCCCTGGTCGCTGGGCTCTGCTCTGAGGGGCTCACGGCAGCACCCCAGCACGGCGGCGCCCCAGGGGCTGTCCAATGATTCTGTTGCTACGGAGGGTGCAAATCCTCCAAACTTGGCCGGCGCTGCGCTCCGTCACCAGCTACGGGCAAAGCAAGCCAGACAGGCCATTAAAAGCACATAAATGTAATGATTTGGGTCCCGAGCGCGCATGGTTAGTTAAGAGTAAAAACGCCGCGGACCTCTCGGCTGTGCCAACTGCTGGGGCAGCCGGGTGGGCCCAGGTCGGGGTGCGCGTTCCCGAGAAGGATGTTAGGATCCTAAGGTTCCTCTCGTCAGATTTGGATTGTGCAGTTTCTCGAGGAGTCAGGCTCGTTTTCTTTCCTGTGTCGAAGAGCGTGCCAGCAAACACACACACGCACACGCACGCAGCCCTGGCGTGGCCCTGGCCCGGCGTCCACTCTCCAAACACAGGCCTGGACGCATAGGTGGGGACCGTCTGGGGGACTCAGGTCTGTATTTAAATGCTGTTTCCTAGGTTTGGGCTCTTCCAGGCTCTGTGGGGAGACCGGGCCACGCACGTGTTGGTACAGGACTTGGTCG
Organism: Noctilio leporinus; assembly: GCA_004026585.1. Classification (NCBI taxonomy): domain Eukaryota; kingdom Metazoa; phylum Chordata; class Mammalia; order Chiroptera; family Noctilionidae; genus Noctilio; species Noctilio leporinus. Next base: position 182,355 of record PVIW01000568.1, on the reverse strand, counting down.
CCCCCCGCCTTCCAGGCAGGCTCTTCATCCCTGGCCCCGGGCCAGGGTTGCCTGGTCATGTGGGCGCAGACGCTTGTTTCTGGGCTGGGCCCCTCCCCCACCCCCCCACCCAGCCAGTGGGGTCCCCGTCCACCCGGACAGGTCACACCCACAGCAGGAACTGGACAGTCTCGCCTGCAAAGAGCCGGATACCAAACCTTTCAGGCCCCCAGTTCACGTAGTCTCGGTTCTGCGGTTGGGGCGTGAAAATGGCCACCAAGCCCGGGTCAGCAGCGAGGTGGCGGGCGGCCAGATTTGGCTGGAGGACCCTGGCTGCCACACGGCTCAGAATGGCTGGTCCCCGCCCGTCCGTGACGCACCGTGTCTGGCTGCTGCCTTGGAAGCCACGGTCGCCAGCGTCCCGGGACCCATGGACTCAGCTGGCCTCACCTGTCCCGCTTTTACCATCGACACGTTCTTGGAGGGAAGGACTCACATTTGAATAAAGAAATGGAAATTCTTGTTTGTAAAAAAGAGTCTGCATGTGCAGTTTTTTTCTTGTTCAGGTTCTACTTCTACACGGAATAGATTGAAAATGATCTATAAGGGGGTGGGAGGCCCAGCCCCTCCAGGAACGGCAGGCCGGCCCTTCCGCCCGGCAGCACCAGGGGACACCATGGGGAGCTCGCTTACGCAGGGCTGGTGGTCCCTTCGGCAGGCGGCTGGGGGCCCAGCACCTAGGGAAGGAGTTCTGAAAACAGCCACATTTGCCTTTGACAGTGACGCTGTCTCTCAGGTTTCCCCGGACCGTGAGGAATCCAGCTGAGACACCCAGGACATGGACACCGTGTCATTGGAGGCCCAGGGCTGAGCCCAGCTGCTGGGGGCGGTGGTCTCAGAAAGACCCTCATCCGTGTCTCTTCCCTCCTAATTCTCTCTCCTGTCTTTCGTCTTTCCCTCCTTCCCCCTTGGTCCTCCTGGAAATCTGATTGAGGGTTCTGTTGGCATTAACTCCAACTCGGGGAATTCTGGTTGTTACTGAAGACCATCAGTTAGTCAGGAACAGTTTGAAAATTGTGCCAAAGGGAGGAAGGAAAAGAAAAAAAAATCTATAACATTCTATGCAAAAAAAAAAAAATCTTTTCATTTAATTCCTGAAGGCTCTCAATCCCCAGGTACTTGATTGAGCGGAGAGAGACAGAGACAGAGAGCTAGGTGGTAGAGAGATGGATAGAGATGCAGATATATCTATATATACAGTATGTAATGGATATATGGGTGTGTGTATATATAATTTATTTAAAGACAAAGGTATTTGCTACCCTTATCTGCATCTCCTAGTTGATCCTTTAGTCAGAGGCTGTCTTAATAGTTTCCTAAGCATAAAAAGTAAACAATAAAAAAGTAAATAAATTCGCTGTTTTTCAGGGTCAGCTATTTTTCTCATTTTGGTAGGAACAGTACTGTACATTTGCTAGTACTTATTTAATGCTTCTAATTAACTGAAATGCTTTTGCTAATTCTGAATCTTCATTTACTGTAATTGTGGACCTAAACACTCCCAGTAGGGTTTCTTTTAAGACGGTTTTAAATCCGCTGCGACTGTGCACATGGCGGCGGCGGGAGTAACCTGCTTGCCCCCTCAGCCGTGCAAAGCGCTCCTGCGCTCGGTGCCCCCACCCCAGCTCCTGCCTCTCTCTGGAGGGGGTGCTCCTGGCACCTCAGATGCACCGTCTTCCCCCCCAGAAACGCTCCATGGCTGCGTGCCAGCCACGGTCTGCACAAGTGACGGTGGGGATCTACCCGGCTGCTACCATGCTGGCCCTTTTATTGCCCACGATGTGAAGAAACGAGGCCCCTGACCTTCCCGTCCTGCCCCCCTGCCACGGGCCACCGTGTGGGTTCACAGAGAAGCTCTTGCGGGGGTCACGTGGCTTCCCCGGTGCCACCGCCGCCGCTGCGTGGCTTGTGCCCTTGTGCCTGAAGTCACTTCGTGCTGGGAAAACCAATGCACGGGGAAGCCGGGTGCCCCATTTTCCAGCTCTTCCCAGGTTCGAGCGTGGGCCAGGCCCAGGGGACAGGCAGCCTGGGTGAGGGCAGCCCAACAGTCTCCTCCTGGGAGTCCCTGCCTAGAAAGAAGCAAGAGACAATCAAACAGCAAAACTCGGGAGTGAAGCCCAGGGGTAACAGCGATGTCTGCAAATGGGGGGCCCCCACCAGGTGGTCCGGCAGCAGCCAGGAGGCCTTCAGGGGAGCAGACGGGGGACAGTCCGGGGAGGCCGCCCCAGCACGTCCCTGGCAGATGCCACCACATGCAGACTGGCCCGCATTAGAAGAAACCCACGTGCGAGGGAATAAACGTCACCTCGGTGGGGAAGGGGCAGCAGGGCCGTGAACACGCATGGCAGAGGCGGCGCCCCCAGGTCAGGCGTGCGGGTGGTCTGTTTCCTACACGGGCCCCCATACCCGCAAGGAAAGGTGAGCCAGTCAAGTCAAATCTCCTGTTTAAACCAAGCAGACTAGTGGACCAAATAGACAACCCACAACCCACCCCTGGGGTCTTTGGTTCACTCATTCCCTTTCCTTTGATTTTCCTGGGAATAACGCCTCGTGGTTGTTAGCAGGAGTAGCCACATCGGTATTATTTCGCTAGCACGGTGCTTTTGAAGTCTGAGGGCCATTTAATTCTCTTGCCCTTGGAAGGTGCCTGATTCTTTTGCTTTGAAGCCCTGGGGACATTGTTATGTTAAAAATCTTAACAGTTTTCAGAGAATAGGCGTCCAAGAGGATGGCCCCAGCCCCTGCACCAGGTACCCGGGAGATCCGGGAGATCCGGGAGATCCGCGTGGACCCGTCCCCCGTGTGTTCCCAGGGCCTCTCGCTGCACCTGTCCCTGGTCCCTGTCACCTCCCCTCGCCTCCTCGCTGCTCCTCCGCCTCATCTGCGTCTCCGGTTATGCTCTGATTGGAATCCAGTCTTCCTTGCGGCTTGGCATTTCATCCTCACTTCTGAGGTCCTTCTGCATTTTTTTTTTTTTTTCTTTCTTGAGTTCAATGGCTTTTCCTGTCTTCTTTTTACTTCTCCACGTTTGTTTCTGAGGTTTCAAGTTTTAATTCAGACATGCCCTCCCTGGTCCCCAAATCTGCTTCACTAGGGTCCGGGTGACACAGACCCAGAGACGCCCCTTCTTTCCAGCTCCCTCCAGCCTCCTTTCCAGCCAGCGCCTTCGGACCCACCTCCCCGTCCTCGGCCCCTGAGACGGGCCCACCCCGTGTGTGGACCTCAACTCCGCACTGTGGGGCCACCACGGGCTCCCCTCACCCTGGGAGGCCCCATCCAGCCCGTCAGCCTGCGTCTGCGGCTCCACACCTACCTGCCTGGGCGGCCTCCCTCCACCACGACCCTCGGCTCTGCAGGGCCTCGGCCACGGCTCCCCCAGGAGGCCGCGAGGACAAGGCACGGGGAGTCTCTTGCAGCTGCAAAACCAGCGCGGACCAGCGCGGACCAGCACGGTGGCCGCACCCTCTTCCAGGACGTGCGGGAGCTGTCCCAAGATGAAGGGGTGACACTCGGGGTGCCAGAGTAGCCGCCTGGCCTCGCAGACGAGCCTGACCCGGCCCCTGGGGACCTGCAGGCCCAGGATCTGCCCACACGGCCCCTCAGCTCCGGGACGTCCTGCAGAACCATTTCCTGGACCAGCAGGAGCAGCTCACCAAGAAGACGGTGACCCCAGGCTGGGTTGGGGGGCTGTCTCCTTGAAAGGCTCCCCCTCAAGCACCATCAGGAACCCGTGGGCCCAGCGGCCTTCAAAGGGCCTCTCTGCACCCCCGGGGTCTGGCTTCTGCCGGAGTCTCTCCTTTTCCACCACCCTGGAGCCTCCCCCAGGCATCGGCCCAAATGGAAACAATAAAGCTTTTTGCAGGAAAAAAAAATACGTTTTCATTCATTGTTAATAGCATAACAAGCTTTTTTGGACACAGTTAATTGAGTTTGGAGTAATTGCATCATGGGTGCTTTTTTTTTTTTTTTTTTTGGTCTTGTAAAGAGGAAATTGGGAGAAGGAATTTGAATCGCCTGAACGTTTTTAACTCACTTTCCGTGTTTTTCTAAAACTGCGTCTGAAGAGGCTGGGTGTGACCGCTGACCCTTGTGTGGGTTTGTCCCTCCCGTTGTGTCTGGGGTCCTGCGGGCCTTAGGGTTCTCCCAGCTCCCCAGGGCGGGACACCACGCCCGGCTGCACTGCTCTCGCCCTGTACCGCCCTGGAGGCACCCACAGGTCCCCCCATCTCCCGCCCGCTGCTGTGCCTTTGGGGCACCACGAACGCCCAGTGTCCTCCAAAGGAGCCGGTCCCCGCCGCCCGAGAGGAGTTTCACTTCTGGCTGACCTTCACGCTGCTGACGGCCGACCTTCACGCCGCTGACGGCCGACCTGCTGCCCACGTTCTCTGTGGAGAGTGGCGGGGTCCCCAGTCCTTCCCCGGGGCTCTCAGGGACCCGTCTCTCCGGCTTGGTTTCCAGATAAGACACGTGTCACCCTCCACTCCTGTCTGGCCGAATTGGGTCGCTCCGCAGTGCAGCCTGTCAACGGTCAAGCTTGAACCACGTGTCACTTTATAAGGGAAAAAAGTGGTCCCGTCCTTGAAGGTGCGGGCGCTTCCGTGGCATCGCGCTGCTGTTACTGTTACCTAGTCACGGCGCCTGTCTGCTCCAGGGGAATTACGTGACATTAATGCGGTGGGCATAACGGACGGCCGTGATGACGCTTCACCGGGTTCTCGTTGGCAGTTTACCGTCTGCTTGTTCCGATAAGAGGAAATGGCCACGTTTGAAACAATATTATTTCACGTCTAAAGAAGGACGCACACAAGGAGCCCCCCAGGGTGACGGGTCAACAGAGGCTTGTCACCCCGTTCCCGTCACAGCCAGGCGCCCCCTCTAAGCCCGCAGCCTGCGGACGCGCCGGCGGCCGAGAGGGACGTGTTTACCAGTGAAACAGCACGGGTGTCCCCCGCCCCCTGCAGGTGCCAGCGTCCGGCTCAGCGAGGGCGAAGGACAGCGACCGCCTACAGGGCTGCCCCGCGGCCCCCTGCTCCCAGACCAGGTCACCGCTGAGCTGCGTCCTTCCCTCCCGTCCTGTCGGGGAGACGCGGACTCTCTCCCCGCAATGCCCTGCGCCCACCCCGTCTGTTGAGCGCAGGTGCCCTTACGGGAGCTTGGAACCCACTGTCACGGGCGTTTTACACCCACAGAAGGGGCTCCGTACGTACCTTCTACAGGCCTGCGAGGACTTGGATGGCAAACGCTTCCCTTTCCTAGGCGACGCCCTTGGCAGGGTTAACGTTCTTGAGTCTGAACACGTGTTGGGAATTGTAATGGAGGCTGTTGTGCGCCGGTTTGCGTTTTCCTGGAAAACAAATCTTAAATATTAAAAAAGCATCATGATGATGCAATATGATTTGTTTGAAGCACCTTATTCTTTTCGCAGAAATGGTATGAACGGTGTTGTCGACTCTGTATCCGTCAAGAGAATCCAGGAGATGTGTGTTAACACGGAAGTTAGCCGCAGGGAGGATGCAGCTCCGGTCACCCTCCAGCCTCTTCTGTGCTAAGTTTCCGGGCGTGAGTCTCACCCGCCCACAGGCCGCGGTGGTCCAAGTCCTACACACGGTAGCGCTTGGTCGCGTGCCCGCACCACGCCTGCACGCAGGTCCATGTCCACGTCAGACGCCAGGGCCCGGGGCGCTTCCCTGGGGAGCATCCTAGGTGTGGGACTATTGAAGTGTTTTCATCAATTTCCTGAACGATAAGGTGGAACCCGTGTGCCTGAAGTGCAGGAGAAAACCAAGCTGGGGGCCGCAGGGGACACCCTGGAGACAGGGGTGACCAGGCGGTTGAATCATGAGCATGAAGTTTTACGGAACAGCCAGGCGTGGCGGCTGGAGTCGCCTCTGGGTTCCCTCGGGCGGGTGCCCTGCACCCAGGCTGCCACCCACCCTCAGTCCAGCCGCTGCTCCGGGGAGCCAGGGGCCTGCAGGCGGCCCCACCTGAGAGCCGGGGGTCACCAGGCGGTTGTCACCAGCGTCTCAGAAAGCAAGGCCCCCACTCGAAGAGCTTCAAACGATAAACTTGGGATGTGTCAGAAAAGGACCTAGACCCTAGGCTGAAGAGGACACATTTATTTTTTACTTTGATGCTAGAAACTTAATGATTATAAAAAAGCACATGCTGACTGCCCTGATCTTCCTGCCACCTCGTTCATGGGTCCTCCGTGTGGTGTATCACCATCACTGCCCCCGTTTCCCTTGCTGCGGGACAGGTGACGGCAGGACGCGTGTCATCGGGGCGCCGTGTCCTGCCCTCGCGTGGCGGAGCCCCTCCACCTGCCCGTGCCGCCCCCGCAGAGGTGACAGGCCGGGACGCACCGGCTAGAGGGATTCCGTGGAGAGCGGCAGACGCGATGAAAGACGGGAAATAGCACCGAGGGCGGGAGATTAAAGGATCTGCGGCGATTTAGCCGAGGACAGAAACGGACTTAAAAGCATCTTCAGGGCGCTGAAGGGTTGTTTGTGGAGGGTGCGACCAGCTGGCCCTGCCGCGTGGGGACGGGAAGGGAGGAAATGGGTTTAGGCTTCAACAGGGGGGATTTCCTGCCCCAGAAGAGCTTCCCGGCTGGCCCTGGAGCGACGGTCCTGGGGGAGGGGCGGGTGCGCCCCGGGGGCCGGTGCCCGTGCTGTGGGCGTCCGAGGCAGGGGGCTGGCCACAGACCCCCCCTGATTTTGCGGGGTGCTCAGCCACCGTGGAAAACCAGGGCTGCGCGCGTATCTGCAGGGCGACACGTCCGTGTCTATTGTCTGTTGTCTCGTCTCTTTGAAAGATGCTGAAAGCGCCCCCGGAAGGTCAAGGGCTTCGGAGGGCAGGTCGCGGGGGGGGGCACAATCTCCCGACAGGATAGGCCGGGGCGGCTGCGCTTGGCTCTGCATTTCAGCAGGTCATTGGGGCGGCATCTTCAAAAGGCCTGCGAGGCTGTGTGGACGGGAAGGAAAATGGGAATTAACTCGGAGTTCAAGTTCCTTTCAGTGGACATCATCTTTGATGATTTTTTAAAAAGGTGTCTCCGGCGGGTGTTTTTGTTGGTTCCTTGGGGAAAAGGAGGGGAGAGAAGATAAAGACGGAGGCGATTTTTCCCTAAACGATTTGATGCCTGTGCTCAGGGGCGTTACTGACCTTGGGTAAGTCCCAGGCCCACGTATTTCAGGATTTGTTTGTGAATCCAGTGGCAGCTTTAAATCACCCCGCACCCCAGCAAGTGAATCCCTGGACCCGTACCAATGAGCTGTATGTTCACGTCTTAGGATATACTTTTGTGGTATCCATGTCATTGGTCTACCCACCATGCCTCATGCCTCCCCTTAGCACCTCCATGAATAATGACAGTGTTTATAATAAGTCGGTTATGGCCACAGAATGAAAATATTCTCCTGTCCCCTCAGTGGGAGCTGTACCATATAGAAAACTATGTCAATGATTTTGTCTTTTAAATATTTTTAAATTTATTTTTAGAGGGGGAAAGGGAGGGAGAAGGAGGGAGAGAAACATTAGTGTGTGGTTGTCTCTCTGGTGCGCCCCCCATGGAGACCTGGCCAGCAACCCAGGCACGTGCCCTGACTGGGAATCAAACCTGCGACCCTTTGGTTCGCAGGCTGGGGCTCAACCCACTGAGCCACCCAGCCGTGGCTATTCTATTTTTCTCTTGGAGAGGGGGCAGGCTCTAGTGAAACACCATCTGCCTCATTATCTAATTTCAAAATCCGAATTTCCTTTATAAGGTGTATTTTGATCTGTCTCCTGCTGGCCTCTGGGGGTGACTTGTCACCCCGTCCCTCTTCAAATGCCCTGTTTCAGCCGCATCAGGACATTTCGTGTCCCTTGGCTACACCGCGACTTCATCTCCTTGCTCTTCGCCGGCTTCTGCCTCCCCCTTTGCAGGGAGATACCCCTCCTTCTGCTGGTCCCCCACGTCTCCGGGACATCCATCTGCCATCTTAGTGCTGGATATAGTGTATTTGAATGTCCTATGTTCTTATGCGCTTCTCCCATCGGACCACCATCGTTTATAGAGTGTGTCTTCCCACAATCACGTTCCCATCACCCACAGCTGTGTGTGGTGCCCAGTAGACACCACAGCCCTGGTGGCTCAGGACAGGGGGTCAGCGGCTCACTGGGGTAGAGACCCCCTCTCTGAAATCGCAGAGGTCGGTCGTCAACAGGGTTGGTTGCCCGTGTGGATGAGGAGAGGGCTGCCTGGTGTTACTTAAGTGACCTCCCATTCAAATAATTGCCCTGAACGACCCCACGGAAGTCATTTTCCTTCCCAGCACCGCTACGCTGGAGTGACAGCAATTTTAAGGCACGTCTTCAACACCAGGGGAAAAAGTTAAACCCGAAAGCGATCCACTATGCGTGTTGGTCCCAACGGAGTTTTCGACGTATTAAATTTACACTGCCCGTGGCCTTGCATTGCCTGACAACCACGAACTATAACTACACATCCTAACGCGTTCAACTCGTTTTAATAAAAGTATAGTAACAAGCACAGGTCTTGCCAAGAGCTCAGCCAAGATGAAGGTCAGCGCCCACAGCGATACTCAGATCCCCGGGAGGGGTGCGCTGCTGGTCCCATGGGCCCCTGTCCTGGTCCCACGGGCCCCTGTCCTGCGGGTGGCATCTCCCGTTCTAGGTTGCAGGAGAGACGGAGGGGTCTCAGATCCGGGGCACTGAAGACACTGGTACAAGACTTTCTGATGATTTTGAAAAGAGTAGATACTCACCAACTGAGTCTAACGGCAGGAAGAATACGTATCTGTGTAAAATAGCTGTCGTGTGTGTCCAATGATGCAGAAAGATCTTGAGTAAGAAGAGATGTGCTGTGTCCCTGGTGGCCTCCCCCCCCCCGCCGCCTCCTCCGAGTAGCCCTCCGGGACTGACAGCCGCCCCCTCCACTCCCGCTCTGTGTCTTGTCTGTGGAGTCAGACACCGCAGCCCACGTCACCCTGAAGATCCTGCCTCACCGCCCCGGAGCTGCTCAGCTTGACGGGTTCCTACACGTGATACCCGGTGAGTTACCATAACCATCTGGGGCATCAGCTGCCCCACGGGTCCAGAGTTCGGGAGCCACTGCCCCCCTCGGTGGCCGCGGGGAGCTCACCCGTCGGCAGCTGTGAGCTCGCAGGCCCACCACCTGCTGCTTCGGGAACCACGCCGAGGACGGCGGCTGGACGAGGGGTCCCAGGACCCCAGACGTGGCCGTCTCAGCCAGGGTGGGTGGCCACGCTGCCCGTGCTGAGCGGGGGGTTGACATTGTGGCAAAAGTGAAGCCCCGTCTGGAGTCTTCTTCCTATCGAAGCTCTTCTGTTTAAAGCAGAGCCGTGTAGACGGTGGGTGTTCAGAGAGGCCGAGGGTGCAGAAGGGCTGGGCTCCACGGTGCCCTCTCTCCACTGTTGATCCAGAAGTGGGTGGTCCCACCGAGACCCTGCCTTGTGCCCGTCCTGACAGCACAGCAAGGGAGCTGCCCACCACGCCCGTGAGACCCCGCAGAGCACCTTCCCGACCCCACGCACTCGGGAGGACGGGAGGTGCCCCCACGTCAGCCCCCCTGTGGCGACAGCGGGGCGGGGGCTTCCGTGCCGGTGCCACCCCGCACGTTCCCGGCTGGCGTATTCCTGGCTGAGTCCCGTCTCCCTGCGGGGTCCCTCCCACCACGGCTACCCCTCGATTACCTTCTGCTCCCCCTGAGCTGCCTTCTGTTCTGCCGCTCTCTGCCATCTTACCGTGTTATCGGCGCCTTGTGCCGCGATCCCGCGTGAAGCTCAATTATCGTTTGCATGCTGATGACTCCGTGAGTGTCTGCCCCCCAGAGCGCCCCCTCCGCCCCGGAGTTTACCCGGGAGTCTGCGTCCCGAAGTTGCCTGCGTGTCCCCGAGTCACGTAGCCGGCGGTGGCCCTCCTCGCTTAGACGCCGCTCCGTCTCCCGGTGCTACAGTCGTTAGCAGCCGCAAAAGAGCGGCTGAAAACCGTAAACACCTCACGGTTGTGGAGCTCAGAAGTCCCAGTGGGTCTCAGGGGCCTGACGTCCAGGGGCCAGGACAGCGCCCTCCCCGCCAGAGGCCCCGGGAGGACCGTGGCCTCGCCATTCTGCCCGCCACGTCCTCAGAGCCAGCCGCCCGTCTGCCTTCTCCAGGCCTGTCACCCTGCCTCCCGCTTCTGCCCCCTCGTTCTTTGTTTCAAGACCCTATGATTCCCTGAGCCCCTGGTGGCCCAGGACAAGCTCCTCCGCTCCGTCAGCTGGTCAGCGGCTGGGGTGTTGCACCAACTCAACCCTCAAAGGTCCCACGTCCCAGTCCCAGGGCGGGGACCTCTGTCCAGGTCTGTCACTCCGCCGACCGCAGCTCACGACTGCGTGTGGAACTCACGATCCGGTACCAGCTGACAGAACTTCCAGGGTCCAACCAAAAACCACGCTCACCCCCGGCACTAGGAAGTGACGGCAGCTGTCACCTGTCACCTGTCACCCGTGCCAGGGGCCCTGGTGTCGGGATCGTCCCGCAAAGCTGCCACCAACGGGTGACAAACTACCTTGAAACACGGGAAAAGCAGAAATGTCAGAAAAGAAGAATTTTTAAAAAATTAACTACGAACGTAGAAAGGTGCGGTCACTGGACGTGAAAGTCTCGCTGACCAGCTCTGCAGGTGAGGAGGTGACAGGCAGTCAGCAGACGGCGGGGGGATCAACAGGACTTGCCCATCTGAACGACGGAGGGAAAATGGGGTGAAAAACGAAATGAACGAGGCCTCGGGGACCCACCGGACAGGAACGGGGGGTTCAGCATTCACAGCCCTGCTTCCGACAGGTGAGGCCGGAGTTAGGCCAACGGAGAATTTGAAGAAATAATGACAGAAAAATCCCCAAATCTGGCAAAGGATCTGAACCCACAGATTCCACCAGCTCAGTGAACCCCATCCCACGACCGTCAGGGGACACAGCAGCTTGTCCTCCTCCGGAGCTTCCTCAGCTGGAGCTGACGGCCACCACCGCACCCGAGCGGGGACGGCGAAGGACCCTAACTGCAAGGTCCCCGTGGCCCGTGGGAAGGTAAGACAGGGCCATGCCGTACCCAGGGTAACACAGGACAGCCACGCAAGTAAAAAGCAGCACCAATCAATAGAACTGGAGTTCTTAATAACGCAAAAGTAATGTATAGGAGAACAATACAAGAGCAACAGAGAAACAGGAAAAAGAAGGCCAAAAAAAGGGCAAATAGAATGCCAGACTTCAGGCACTGATGGTCAGAGTGCATTAAATATTAACTTTTAAAAATTGGAAACAGTCCACCAAAATACTGTCAGAAGAACCTGACATCAAGTTCAATGATCAAGACAATGTAATATAAAAGTAAAATGGTATGATCCCCAGCCAGGGCGCATCACCAGGTTGCAAGCCAGGTCTCCAGCCAGGTCCGTAGCTGGAGGCAGGTGAAAGGCAACCACACATGGATGCTTCTCTCCCTCTCTTCTTCTCTTCCCCTATGAAAATAATGAATAAAATCTTTTAAAAATAAAATGGTAAAGACATGCCGTGCAGACACACATGCACACATACACAGATGACATGGCATTAATACCCTGTAAAGCCAACTTTACAGCAAACAGAATTTCTAGAAACCAAGGAGAACAAGACACAAGAAGCAAAGATCAGTTCCACAGGAAGACATCACGGTCTTGGATGTGTACAGACATAAAATCCCAATCAAGCTCCAAACCTTCCCTAGGAGTCTCGTGACTTCCGCGGTGTTGCAACCGCAAGACGAACACACAAAAATCAGTCATATTTGTGCACGCTGACCATGGATGTGCGGGGACTGAAAGCAGTGGCCTTAGACAATTTTCTAAAGAAAATGAAACTCTAAAGGTAGAGACGATGCACAGGGGCTGAGTGTTGAAAGTGATCAAATGATAATAAAAAGTGGATATCTAAATACTGGGCCAAGGATTGACAGAAAGATCCTACATGGTCTACAGTTGCAATGCAATTCCTACCAATCTCCCAGCAAGGTGTTTCACGGGCATAGACAAGGGTCGCGTCGGATGACCGCGGACAAGACCAGGCGCCCACCAGCTGGAACATTCTGGAAAATTACCAACAGAGAGGGCAGGCCGGCAAGCTAGCGCTAACCCTTCTGTTCACCCGTCACGCGTGTAGCCAGTTTGCACAGGGAGCTACTCACGGTTCGCTGGAACGGAAGTGGGAACCACACAAACGCGCTCCACTCAGTTTTGACAAAGGCGCAAAGGAAGTCATGGGAGGAAGTGCGGCCTGGTCAACAAATAAGATATTCGCAGGTGAAAAAACAAATCAGAGCCGGAAAACGGGAAACTAAATCCTCGCAACCGTAAAACCTCAGGCAAACCCGTGAACGCAGCACAGCGGGTATCCGCGGCCCAACCAAACTCAAAATGGATCATGAGCTGGCAGGTAACATAGAAATAAATACAACAGGAAAATACTGAGGGAGAAAATCTTCCGGAGCCGCGATAAGGTCTGAGACTGGACGCCAAAGGCTCAGTCCGTAAGAACGTCTGACAAGTGGAGCAATTGGACCTCGTGCGAACGACCCCCTTCACGCTGCGACAGGACAGGAAAACGCGAGGTGCCTGCAAACCCCACCTCCCTCCGGAGGTTCTGCAGCCGGACGGGGAAGAGAAGAACGTGAAGCCCAGGCCTCTGGCCCCAAAGCCGTGTTTGGGGCGCTGCTGTCCTGACTTTCCAAGACGCCCACCGCTGGAGGCACAGGCGGTGCTGGAGTGCGTCCCCGAGTCCCTGCGTCTGTCTGCGGTGCCTCCAGGCTCTCCAGGGGGTCCCCCTCGCAGACATGGGGTGCCCGCACAGCTGCTGTTCCCGGGTCAGGGCAGCTCAATCCTGAGGGCGGGCGTTCAGCTCCAGCAGGGGGGCCGCGTGGTAAGCAGGCAGGGGTGCGGCACGGTGCTGGGTGGTCAAACGGCCTCGAGGAGGAAGAGGGCGTGGACCCTGCCCGCTGGGGAGAAGGGACAGGCCCAGTCCTGTAGGAGGGGTGGCCCCTGAAGAGGGAGGACCCTGCGGGCACCCGTGCACCTCCCAGGGAGACCACCTGAGTCGGGGGTGGGGTCACGGAGTTGTAGATCTGCAACAGGGGCCCGAGTGAGGACCCTTGGCTGCTTCATCCCTCATCCACGTGGCTTCCGCTGAAGCACGCCCCTCCCCTCTGCTGCGGAGACGCGTCCACTGGGAGCTGAGGGGGCGACCACCCCGAACTTGGGGGCGCCGCCTGCGCCTTCCCACCTGGACATGCCGTCACCCAGGCTGCAAGCTCTGTCCCCACCTCTGCCGCCCGCGTGACGGCGTCAGCCCCGGCGGGTTTCCGCTGTGGCCCGAGCAGCTGACGCCCTGACCTGGCTCCGTGGGCGCCCCCGCCACCTGCTGCCCGCCTGCCGCCCGCGGGCCGCGCGCCCACCCCGTGGCTGCCACCCGAGGGTCCCCAGACAGCGCGCTAACAGATCTCCTACAAGCCAATTTACAGGGTCTGGCCGTGTTTACATTAGCCTTCCCCCGGCGCAGGAGAAGACGGCGCTGGCTGCGGAATAGAAATGAGCAAATATGAATAATTCAATTTTCCTTGTGGCTATTAACACATTTTCCTTGAATAAAGTGATAATAGGTTATCATCTGTGAAATGGAGATTGCATAACAGAGAGTTTCTGGCGACACCAGAGGAAATTAATTTCACAGCGCATCTGCCGGGACGCACGGGAGATGCCACCTCGGGGCAGCGGCCGGGCCACGTGCTAGGCAGACCCGGGCACCCTGTGCCCCCACCCGGCCACCCCGCGCCCCCACCTGGCCACCCTGCACCCCCGCCCGGCCACCCACGTCCACCCACCCAGCCACCCAGTTGCCCACCAGGCCAACCTGCCGCCCACCTGGCCACCCACCCGGCCACCTGGTTGTCCAGCCGCCCAGCCTGGGCCGGGCCGGGCATGGGGTGAAAGGTGTCACCCACCGGGTTCCAGGCAGCTCGGATACCAGCAGGGGCTGCGCAGCGCAGGGGCAACCGCCCCGGAACCCTGCCTGTCATTGACGTCACCCCGCGGGGCCTTGTCAACCGGGAACAGGGGCCGGGGGTCGCCTGCCCTATGGGTCATGCGGGTGTCGGCAGCCCCCACCCCTAGAGCAGGCAGAGTGGCCAGTGCACACGGTGCGGCCTGGCGGGCGGGTCAGGGCCGTGGCCTCGGACCACGCGTGTCCCTCTGGTGGTGCCGCTCAACACGGGCGCGAGTCACCATGTGGGAAAATCGGGGAGACGGACTTTCTCCTCCCCGAGAGCCCTCTTTTCACGTGCGGGGGGTGAGGTCCCCACATCGCGGCTGGGTGCCGGTCCTCCGAAGGCCTGTTGGCTCCACCCGGGCACCCCAGCGGCCCCCCTTTTTTACACTGTGATGAGTCCAGTTCGTGGGAGCCCTGCCCCCTCTTCACAGATGTTCACGGGCCCAGGTCAGTGGGTACATCCAGGCGCCTGGGGTGCAGGTACCTCTGGGAACCTGATTTCGACCCCGCTGGACGGACACCGTGCAGTCCCTACAGGCAGGGTTCTGCTCCGGCTGCCCCCACGTGCTGGGTGCGGGGGGCCCAGAGCTCCCGCTGGGCTGCCCCTCCTCCCCAACTCCACCCTCTCGCGGCGATTTTCTCCGTTTCCACCCTGAACAAGGAAGATTCACGTACCTATTAAGCTCCGCGGAATTTCTTCCCAATTAGGCTTTAAATGCTCTCATTTTTAATATCATTAAACTCACTTCGCTTTTTCTCAGGAAAGCTTGGTGGGAACTGGCACCAGGCGGAGCTTTGCTGTGGCATGCGGGGCGCGCAGGGGCTTCTAGACGGGCCAAGTGGGGGGCCCCCCCAGAAGCGGGGGGGCTGCCCCAGGCAGTCCTCTCCCTGTCCCTCCAGGCGCGACACCCCGGAAACAGGGGCAGGTTCTATCTCCTTGAGTGGCCATCACAGCTCTGTAGGGTCCACTCAGATGAAATTCCGTAAGTTTAACTTCCAGTAACTGTGCTGGGGAGGAATTACATGGTTTTGAACGATTTCGCTCAATGAGCTGAAATGCAATCCTGGGTGGGGTGGGCCCCACAGGGAAGGCTTATCAGGGGACGCGAGGGAAGCCCCTGGGTGTGGGGGCAACAGGCCTCGTTAGAGGACGGACCGTGGAGGACGGCTCCTCCCGCCAGCCTGGCAGCGGCCGGCCCGCAGGCTGGCAGGACGGTGGGGTGTCTGCACACCGGCCGCTCCTTCCACCCGCCTCCCGCGGCCCCGACTTCTCTTGTAAACGCATCAGGTGCGTAAAGGGGCCGCTCATCTCAGTGAGGCAAGGGACTCCTGTCCCGAGTAAACGGTAGACACCCCCGGGTTCACTGCCAGGCACAAACCAACTCATCCATCACTCGTTCCCACTGTTTCAAAACCAAGGGACCTTTGCCGCTTTCGGCAGTAAATCCTAAGACTTCCCGACTGCGGAGCGTAAGATAAAGGTGTGGGGGGCGCGATCGGTTGAGACCTCTCCCAGCAGGCCCCAGGCTTCCCGACCCTCCTGATGTCCCTGTCAGGGCCCCTCCCCGGGACCCCCTGGAAACACATCTTAGGAAACCACGGTGTCCCTCCCAGGCCCCGTGACACCGGACTCCAGAGGCACCCGCGGCGGCTGCGGCAGCACTCGGAGCAGACGCCCTCCCGAGCGCACGCAGGGCCCTGGGCGCTTCCGAAGCGCAGGTCCGGGCCTGGGGGCACAGCCACGGCGGCCGCGTCACCGCCCCTGTGGAGCGCAGCTGCTAACGCCCTGGGCCGCTGGGACGCGGTCCATGTCTCAAGCCCCGCGTGGCCCTCCAGCGTCAAAGGCGCCGAGGAAATTCCAGAACGTCGGTGCTTCCTCACGGGCTGGAGGCCTTGGAGGCAGAGGTGGGAGTCTGAGTGTCGTCACCTCCTTCCCACCAGGCCGGCGCTGCCCCTTCCGTCCGCCTGGTTTTCTGCCTCTACCAGGACTCACCCACCGCAAAGCCGAGCTCAGGGCCCACGGCTGCCGGGAGCCAGGTCTCGTGCAAGCGTGGCGATCACGCTTCCCCTCCTAGGCTGTGCTGGCAGGGGACCCGCCTGGCGCCTGCGGGGTGTCGGGTGCCCCGCCGGGACATGGTGGCCCTCCCTCCGATGGGGACCCGGCGGGACAAAGGGGACCAGCCGGCAGGGCTGCCACCGTGGCCGTTGGGCTGAACGCACAAAGGGACGGGAGGAAAGAGCCCGCGCCCGGCGGCCGGTCTGCGCCCGCGTCCGCGGCGGCTGCCACGCAGAGACCCCCACGCAGGCGGCTTCCTCCGTGACTTAACGCACCTGCGGCTTTGATGGATGGCGCCGCCGGCACCTCATTTGCAGCCGGCGGCGGCTCGGCGGATCACTGCGGGCTGACACCTTCCAGCGGACTTAATTGTAACACATGGCCACTATTATTTTCAAGTAATAACTCATTACAGAATAGGGTTCCCATACAAGCCCTAATAATTCTGTTATGTCCACCATGATTTTTCAACATTAGCTAATGAAGTGCCCCATCATTTATCAGTAAATAGCATCAAACGTGGCACAGTAAATCTTTTGTCAGAATTATTTGCGCCGGTTCCCCGGATCAGGGGCAATTAATATCATCGGGATGGGGGGGGGAGCCGGCTCCTTGCCATGCATCCTAATCTCGTCTGGCAATGATATCATTTGACAGCTTGATACCGCAGCCCCATTTTTCATCCCGGGTGCCAGCTTCCGGCTTTAAAGGGTGTCTGCTTTGTTGGAGGCGGACACCCTCACCCAGGCAGGTGCACGTGGAGCCGCGGGACCCCGGTGAGTCCAGTGCCTTCTACAGGAACCCCCAACCTTCCATGTGGGGTGGTTACCAGGGGCCCCATCAACATGAGCCATGCTTTCTCCTGATGGACATCTAACACGTCATCCCTCTGTGCTGCGTGACACCGACGCACAGAAGCTGTCCCAGAGAGACCCTTGTTTTGGGGGGGAAAGAGCTAAATCTGAAACCTACTCCATTGTGAGCTGTTTCCAAAGCTCCAACTCCGGCTCCAGGGACTCGGGGACTCGGGGACACGCGGGTCTAACAGGCAGGCCAAGCCACACGTCCCTCTGCGGGTGCATAATTGCCTGGACATTGGTCGCTGGCTTGGGAATGAAAGTCAAAGTTGCCACCCCCAACACCCGCAAAGTGTCTCTGACGTGCTATGCAAGTATTTATAAAGAAACGTTCTTGATGAGCTAAATGAGCTGTTTCCACAGAAAAGCGCTCAGGACGCGTCTCCCAAAGACGCCAGCAAGGACCTGCTGAGCCCCCTTACGTGTCCCAGGGCACCGAGCTCCCCGGCGCACGGCCCAGCGACCAGCAGACTCCTCGGAGGCCAGGGCCCCTCCCGAGCACCCCGTGTCTGCAGCTGCACAGGTGCCGGGGAACCTCGGGGGTGGGCGCAGGGCAGGAGCCGCCAGCCCACACCGCTCGCCCCGCGAAGCAAAGGCCGACGGTGCCCCAGAGTCTCAGAGCCCCTCCGCTGGGCCCAGCCAGCGGCCAGGTCAATGGGCCCTTAGAGAAGACGCACCCTGTCCGTCATCCTGAGAAATTGGTGCCCTGGGAATCCACGCAGCCCAACCGTAATTGGTGGTGGAATCACAGAAAGTGCTAAACGCAGGAAGGCGAGCCGCATGTTAAATACCCGCAGGGTGTGGGTCGTGAGCAGAAACCGGACCTCCGTCCAGTCCGGGCATCAGCAGAGCGGTGGCTGCGGCTTCCGACGCGGCTCCGAAAGCGCCTTCCGGTCGCTGAAGGACAACCAGGCCAAACGTGTAGTTGTGTCGTCACGTATTAATTTCCAGCCCCAGGGTCATACATTACATGCTTTAATTAATACGGTGTGGACGGCAGCCTGTGACTCCGAACGCGCACGGAGGTTAACGAGACTCCGCAGTTGGAGGAAGAGGCAGGGCACAGGGCAGGGCTGGGTCGCTGACACGATTGGGCAGGAGAGCAAGCACCTCGGGGGGGTGGCCCCGTGGGGTGCAGCTCGGGCGGACGGGTTGACGCGCTGGACCAGGGTCCGGGCCGCAGACCCAGGGGAGAAGGTGCTCGCTGCAGATGCCCAAGAAACTGGTGTCTTTGCTACTAGGGTCTGTGTGTCCCCCCAGATCAGTGTATTGAAACCTAACCCTCGGGGTGAGGGCGTGAAGTGGGGTCTCTTGGAGCGGACGGGGTCCCCCGGTGCGGCCCTGGTGGTGGGCTTCCTGCCGCTTCCAGAAGGGACCCACGGAGCTCTCGCCCGTTCCCTGCGTGAAGGCAAGTGGGAGCGCCAGTGTCTGTGACGCGACAGGGGGTTCCTCACGGGACACGTCCACGTGGGGAACTCGGCCTTGGACCTCTGGCCTCCGGAACTGGGAGAAGTAAGTGCTGCTGGGAGCCACCGGTCGGTGGAATTCTGTCACAGCGGCCAGGACACACGCAGGGGCCTTTCTGACCCGAGAGGCGCCCGCCGCTGACACGGTGAGCGGACGGATTCCAGGCCTCCCATTCTAACGTTCGCTGGAAAAGGTGAAAACTTGTTGGCTGTGTCTGGCATGTCCCAGGGCTTCGTTCTGATAACACCCCTCGTCATGTAGGACACCTGAGGTCTCGCCGAACCGGCACGGCCGCACACGTTCTGCTCTCTTCTGGAGACGGACCGAAGGAGCTCACAGGCCCGGGGCTCTGAAAACAGGTAATTCATGTTCCTGTTGGGATCCTCTATTTAAATAAAAATGAAGGGGGAACACGGGCCCGCTGCATTGAGGGCTCTGCTTGGGGGTGAGGTGGGAAGTGCTATGACACGTCACGGGGCCACTAGATCCCAGCAGGGGAGCGCCTGCATGTGTCCAAGGACACAGGGGCCCCGGAACATTCTAGGAGGGGGTGACAGACAATCTTACAAGCTGACTCTACTAGATGAACTAGAACAGATCGTCATTATAAAGTGGTCTGTCCGTGAAAGGAATTGGACTTTGGTTCGCTTGGAATAAAAACTCACCTCTCATCCATCATCCAAGCGTACATTCATCTTCCTGAGGGATAAATGATAGCCACACATGACACATACATGGAGAGGAAGAGACGTGGGCTTGCAGATGCAGGGGTACATGCTACATGTACATCACATTCAACCTCTTTAGTTAATTTAACATAGTTGGTTAATTCCATATCGCAACATCTTTAGTGAACTTAACCTCCCAAAACTCTGGTTCTTGGAAATATCTTGTATATGTTGACCCCACATCTCTGGGCTTGACGTTTCTGATGTTCAAGGTCACAGAGAACAGCAATGAGATGATGTTGAAAACAAACAGGCTGAATGCTCCCTGGTACTTGACACGATTGCTTCTGATGTGGCTACGCTGGGGTTCCCCTGCCCAGACCTCTGGCTTCTGCTGTGCTTGTCACGGGGGGGTTGACCCCTGGGGGAGCTGGGGTCTCTCAGGAGAGGAGGAAGCCGCCGTACTTAACCCCCCAGTCTGGGCTGCACCCCGTCAGACCCACCAGCACCACCTC
This sequence comes from Noctilio leporinus, assembly GCA_004026585.1. Taxonomy (NCBI): domain Eukaryota; kingdom Metazoa; phylum Chordata; class Mammalia; order Chiroptera; family Noctilionidae; genus Noctilio; species Noctilio leporinus. The sequence continues at coordinate 162,679 of PVIW01000568.1, read as the reverse complement.
AGGCCTGTTTCCTGGAAAACACTTGTCCCCTAACCTCCCCAGTATAGGAGGCTGGCAGGCCCCAGGCCAGTCTCTCTGCATTTACTGTGGCAAAGATTTAGAAAATACATATAGATTCACTTTTGTACACATATTCTCTACCGACTTCTGTTTACGCTCCCTTTGGACGATGTTTGTGTAACTGTCTGGTGCTCCTCCCCTTTCAACGCTTCGTCTTTTTGTGTCTTGTTTTCCCGGCTTCTCTTAGATGGTGGCGAGCACCCCAGCCTGGGTGCAGCGTCGGCCAGGACTTCCCTCCACCCTCGAAGGATGAGTGGGAGCTGCATGGCCATTGGTAAAGAAATCACCGGCCAAAGTGAAATTCAAGAATATATATGCTCTTCAAACATGATTTAAACTGTCAATTTTATCTTGTATGTTTTCTCCTGTAGAAGGAAAATGACTCAAGAAATTCAAAACGGCCCATTTGAGTGACATCACCATTTCTCGATGTACCACAATGACCCTTTTTATGAGGGTAATTTCAGATTTGATGCAGAATTTGAGACACGAAAGACAAGCCACCTGCAGAACTCTTGATTATTTCTCTCATTTTTCAATGTTGTTAACCCATCAAAGTGAGCATGTAAAATTAGATGAGGAATAATGTGTATTAACATAAGGAACGATGATAAATCTAATGTCAATTCAAGTACAAAGTGGTACCTAAAGACAAGTCACACCTTTTTCATAGTCTTTCTCCACCCCACCCCTGCCCACAGCACCTCAATGTTATTGTGACCCTGAGCCCCATGATTTTCCCCTTGTGTTTATCTTTCCCCTTTTATTTTATTATTTTTAAAAGATTTTATTTATTATTTTTAGAGAGGGGGAAGGGAGAGGCAGAGAGGGAGAGAGACATCCATGTGTGGTTGCCTTTCACCTGCCTCCAGCTGGGGACCTGGCTGGAGACCTGGCTTGCAGCCTGGGTATGTGTCCTGGCTGGGAATCGAACCAGCAACCTGTGGGTTTGCAGCCTGGCACCGATCCATTGAGCCACCAGCCAAGGCCTCTTCCCCCTTAAAAAAAGCCATTTTGTCACTGAATAATAGGCTGTGTGGTGTCACCTGTGTGCGGTGGCTTTACTGTTGACTAGGTGGTGGGCATGAAGTGCTGTCGCTGGTCTCCTGAAGCGGCAGCAGGTGCAGAGAGGACCCCACGGTGGAGGACCGGGCGGCCGTCACTCCTGCGTCCCACGGAGCTGTCAGAAACCAGACGGGGCTGGCCCTGAGGGCGGGATGGTAAGAGTCATCCGAACAGCACAGCTTCTCCTTTCCAAACGGCTCTGGGGACGAGAGTCCCCGCAGAGCCACCTCGCCACCCTGGCAGGGACCCGTGTTCCCGCGCCTCAGCGTCGGGTCTGCAGTCCCGTGACAAACTGTCATTGCCCTTCCTTTTCCCCCTGACCCGCAAGCATGTCTCACGGGCGGCCCTGGGCTCCCGGCCACAGACCTTCATTGTCCTGTTTTGATAGGAGCGCTGGATGAATTCAATGCCTCCCCTTCTAACATTTACTGGAAAAGATGAATTATATTTATTCTACAACAAGTAATAATGGATAACCCATGTACAATGAAAAAAAAAAAAAAAAAAATCCGAGCCGGAGAGCAAGTGGTGGAGATTTGCTCTTTCAATACACCTGCTAAGTGGTAATGGGATAACCCTTCCCGTGTCTCAGCCCATCAAGCTGCCCCTCAGACTTGACCCCGGGGTGAGCCGGCCCCGTCCGCGCTCTCGCTGCAATTCAGCGGCGTGCCAGCCCATAATGAAGTGGCCTGAAATCATATAAAACCCTCGGCCGCCGTCTGATGATTTTTGTCTGGGATAAGAGTCGTGATCCGGGTCCCGAGTCACAGTTCATTTCATTTTTCAGGCCTGATGGGATCGCGTCTGCTATCTGATAAAATGGAACAACTATTACCGGGCTTTGCTGAGTAAAGCCCCTTGACTGCTCTTCACGGAAACCCTGGACTCTCCACTTTGTCAGCAGTTTTGAATTCATCGTCGCAACACGATGATAGGAATAATCTTACCAACCAAGATTGACAGTTCATTTCAGAAATCAATATTTACAATTTACTTCTTTCAAAGTTCATTCGAGAGAAGATTCCATATTATCCCTCTCCAAATAAGCTGATCATATCTCAGTCGTCCCTGGAATGAGTTTTCCCAAAATGTGAATTTTTGGTAAAAATCAATGTCAGCATTGTGCACTTTAATCTCGCCTATGATGACAGTAAATCTTTATCTTTTTATGGGTAAATGCCAGTGGCTGCTGACACCATTTCCTCCCAGAACAAAGCTCAGTCCGTGTGGACTGTGGTAGATACATGAGCTCTAATGTGGCTGGACATGTTTCACCGGGGTCATTAATCAGACGCACTGACAGCCACCCGGCGGCGGGCTGGGCCGGGCCTGCGTGCCGGTGCGTGTTCAAACACAGCACACGCGGGGTCGCGGCTGCCGCGCGGCGGGTGCGTGCGCAGGGCGCGTCTGCGCGCGTGTGGGTCACGCGGGGGCGCCAGTCACCCCCTCGTAGATCCTAAACCCGAGCCACTTGGCCGACTCTCGGGTAGGACGTGTTCAGAGTTAGGGGGCAGCTGACCCCCCCCCCCCCCCGCCCCGCCGTGATTTAAACAGAACCGGAATTGCACGGTGCCCACGCGATCCCCCGTCTGCCAGCGTTCACCTGTGTCCTGCTTTTGTGTGTTAACGTAGCTGCCACCACGCGTTAAAATACGGAGGGGTCGTCAGAGGAAACTGAAATAATGTCATTGTTCCATCCAAATGGCTGTAAAATGGATAAATGAATGGAGGCGCGTCCTGTTGGGGCAGATCTCGTGGACAAGATGAAACTGCGAACACAAAAGAAAGATGCCTGGCGCGCCCTAATTTATGGGGCCTGGTCCAGCCAGGGAATGAGGGATAAGACAATAATGACCACAGCAATTTCAGGGAGCAGAGAATGAGTTTCCTTTGAATTTGGCGAGTGGTAAATACTGAGGTTCCCGAGAGCGGCAGGAGGCCCTGCGCTAGGTTCGGGCTGATTTACGGGTCCTTCGGAGTTGGGGAGCTTCAGCCTGAGAGTTGAAGCATTGAGGACAGAGTTCTTCACAAAACCCGAGCATTTTTATTGTCGGATTTTGAGAATCCAAGGGATTTTTTTTTCTTACTGTGAAGGGGAAGCGGAAAGCAAGAAGAACACATTCTATACACACGTGTGATTCGAAGACCACTGCCTGCATTATCTACAGTGATTGCACGCATGTAGTAAGTTAATTGCTTATGAGTCCACAGTGGCTTAGGCCTAAAAATATTTTTTCTGTCTACTGCATAAGGGATGTGATCATTGTAAACATAGTTCATATAACAACCCTTAGTCTGTCAACGTGCTATTCCCCTTTGGCCACATTTATGACAGAAATGGCCACAGCAAGATTGTTCTAAGTGTTAGATTTCCAGTGAAGCCAGGTAGACCATTTCAAATCATCATGGCCAGCATGTGGACAATGGGTATATTAAATATAAAGAGAACGCGTTAGACCAAAATGTCCTCTGTCTCTTTACAGCTGCGTCCGAATTTCCAGCACGCCCCTGCACTCAGCAAGCACCCCTGCGATGGTCACTACAGGGCTGAGGCTGCAGCTCCAGCCCGGCTCTGCCCGGAGAACAGCCAGCCTTGCAAAATGTTGCGTAGTGCCCTTTAAAAACTATTTTTGAAAACATTGCTTCCCCAAGAACTGAAAGGAAAGGGGAGCTTTCTTCTTTTCTCTCGGAGAAGCGTGTCCTCCGAAGGTGTCCCCCCGACGTGGGTAGGTCTGCTGAGAGCACAGGGGGATCCAGCCAGTGTGAAAATTGAAATCCATTTGATTTTCTCGATCTTCCTCCCTTCTTCCCCCCGGAAGGTTATATTTCTAATGGACGCTCACGGGAGAGAAGCATGTATCTAATTTAGAGACCAAGGCCTATCGCTTTCTCGGTGCATCGATTCCTACCAGTGGTTAATAATTGCTTAGGAATCATCACAACTCCTTCTTGCTCCGATATTTAATTGAAACAAAATGTAATGACTGGCTTTCATTTCTTTTTAAATGTATACATGACAATGGAGCAATGTCCCTCTTTCTCTCTCTCCGGCTGATGTCCAGCTGATCGTCCGAACTTGGCTCCCCGACCTCCTTTCCAGGATAAGGTCATGAGCTGCCCTGAGAGGAGTGGGGGTGACCGGACGTCACGTGGTTTATGCAGGGAGCTGTTGACATGGCCCTGTGCCCATCCCCTCTCCAGGGCTGATGCTTCATGGCTTGAGTCTTTTTCAATGGCATTCAACAACGTGAAGGGATGGGAAGGCAGGTCGATGAGAAGGGCAAGCGGTCCACGTCACCGCGTATTTCAGCCCGGCTGCCCGTGCGGCGGGGCCCAGCAGCCGCATTGCTCGTTCCGCGTGTTTCCAAGAAACTTTGGTTTAGAAGCCCCATGCGTTCTTGTAGAGAATGAGGTGAAAGCCCGCCAAAATGTAAATGTTCCTTCAGGTTAAAAAAATAACGACAGGTTACTGCAAGTTTTTTGAGAAAAATGCACCTGATATCATTGTCATGTTTTTCTATGTGCACTTGAACAAGGCGCACATACTTGAAAAAAAGAAGTCAGGAGTGACACTGCGTTTGAATCACTTAATTCCTGGCTTATGATGAAGTTTTAAGCCAGCATTGAAGGAAAATGATGTGGCTTTTTCATTAAATTGGAAAGTACGTGTGTTGTCAAATATTTACCAATGTTGGGCACTCTTTAGTTAATACTTCAATTAAAATATGAAAAATTATCAGTTGTTGCTGCATTCATAAGTACGTTATTTGCAAGATGGATTTTAAAATAGTTTAATTATCATAAAAATCTCTTTCATGTAAAGGTAGAGGCTGTCAGAATCAGACAGTAAAATAAAATAACTACCCCATCAAAACTTGTATGAACAGAAATTATTTTTACCTGTTACGTGAGGGAGCGAAGGGGTGATAACAACCATTCGTACAAGATAGACGTGAATGAGACCATTAGCCACGGGACTGACTTGGGGCGTCTGCTTGGACACCGGCTGCTGCCCGGCACCCCGGGGCCTGTTGCCGCCCCCCACCCACCAAACGGAAATCACTAGGGCAGGTTCCGTGTCAGCAGGAATCTTGCAATTTTCTTCTTGAAGATACCCTTGATGTTTACAGACAGGCTTGATTAAGAGCTGTGCTTAATAAATATTTATTGATCAAACGGATGAATGAAGTATAGAATTCTACAAGCATGATTGTCATTTATTGAGTATTCAGTATTGGGTTGGCTTTATGAGCAGCAGAACCAAAATCAGTTAGGAGTCACGTGACTCTAGTAAAATGGCCATAATGGGTGAACACAGGGAACTGGGCTGACTTGTCTCCTTTCTCCTTTTTCCCCTTCCCCTTCCTCTTCTTCTTCCCCTTCTTCTTCTTCTTCTCACTCTGCTCCTGGGAGGGTCAGTTGGCCACAGTGGTCATGGCTTCCTCACATTCTTCCCAATTTTTCCTGTTCCTTAGAGAGAAGAGAAAAATCTTTAAAGACTGTACAAAAATAGCACATTTTAGGAATGGTTGATGTTTATAAAAGTAAAGGATATAAAATCTTTACTGTTGTAATAATAACAACCCCCTGGGATTGTAACTCTAAATCGACCAGGAATTAGGGATACAGCGGTGATAAGTTGAAGTGATCTTAGGAGAAGGTAACCTTCTCCAGAATTCATAAATCGCACAAGTGGTTTTAAGAGTGGGACTTTAGAGATACAGAATTGGATCAACTCATACAAAGTAGCTGACGGTACTATGCATAACTAAATTATTGATTGGCTTAGACTGAAATTAAAATATAATTCCTAACTAGAATTAAGTTATTCATCATGCCAAATGTAATGGTCACTTAATGTGAGTGTTCTGAATATAAATGGGTCTCTGTAGGTATATTACAGAATTAAAGACAAGCACTGATCAGTGCTTTCGAGAAGAGAGGAGCTTGGGCTTCCTCCTAGCATGGTGGCTGATGTCCAGGTCAAGGCTCCCAGAAGAACGAGGCTGAGTTCTGTTGCCTTTTGTGCCTCAGACCCTAATAAAAATGATATTTGAAAACCTAATTTGCTGTAGCCACAGGACATGACTCTATCCATTTATGTGGACATAAAAGGTGTATTTTGCCAAGTTTGGAGCCTCAGGAGGAAATGTTTTAAATATTGAGTTACTTGGATATACCTGGGAGAGGGTTGCCTATGCTGCGTTCGCATTAGCGAAGGCTTGTCAGGTTGTGTCCTTAGGTACCTACGTCCTCTGCTGAACTCACATCCCCCAAAGGGGTCGGCACATGACTGACGGTTTGGGGTCTAGAGAGGAATTACCACTCGAACGTTGAAACAAAGCCAGTCTCATTCATTCTAACACAAACAAGCGTGTCGTTAAAAAGTGAACAAATTTGCCATATGCTAAAGCAATTTTTCGCATTCCAAGCGCTGGTTTTATACTTCACTTTAGGATGTGGTTTATTGTCATAGTCCCAAACCCAGGGCGGGCTCGGGTAGTGGGACAAACACCAGATCCACAAACGCTATTTCCGGCCCTGGACCCATGTGGTACGAGCCACTGCCTGGGCTCATCCAAATTCCCGTTTGGATCTGGGCGTCTCTCTGTGAATAGAAGCTGGATTAAGGGACCTCGAAGGGCTTCTCTGGGCCCGCGAGGTGGTGACAGCACAGTGCCGGCTCCATCGTGACCCCTGTGACGCCGGGGCCGCCGCTCCAGGACAGGTGCGGAGCCGTGAGTCAGAACTGCCATTGGTTTCCCACAGGCACCCGCCACCCGGAGCCCCGACAAGGGGAAGCCCACACTGTGTTGATTACTCGGCTCATGGGACACGGAGATGTGTCCCGTGGCCCCACTCCCAGGGGGTGTGTGAAGCGATGAGGCCTCGCGCTCTTTTCACTCAGAAGCTTCGCACGGGAATCTCCCTGCCGTCAGCCCTGAAAGCGTTCTGTGGGAAAACAGCCCTAAAAAAAGCCTGGGACCCCATGACACCCGCTGGGAGCCCCAAGGAAAACTGCCGTGTGAGTGCGTGAGGACGCCAGGCACCGTTTGGATCCCTTGTCCCCGTGAAAACAGCCGTGTGTCAACACCAAGGTGTAGGATATGTGCCGGAGTCGCCGGGCCCCTGCCTGACGCTGGTACAAGACACAGGCCAACGTGATTTCAAAGCATGCGGACGTCCAGGCCCCAGGCGAACAGCAGAGAATGAGAAAAGGGGGCACCCCCTCAGGGAAGCCAGGTGCTCCGAGGGTGGGAGTTTTGCGCCATGAGGATTGTCGCGTGAATGAGGGAGGCCGGGTACCGCCCAGAAGACACTTCCCACCCAGGTACCTCCCACGTCAATGTCGTCCAGGAACACGCTGACCCTGGGACCTGCATTGTCTGCATCCCTCGTGCAGAGGGCAGCCCAGGTTGTGAGAGCAAAAAGGAAACATACTTTTCATCACCAGCAGGGTCTCCGGGACAATGGGGCAGAAAACAGCCTGCGAAAGGTCAACCCTGCCATTCACTCCACGTCCGAAAGGGAAATTTTGATTTTTTTTTTTTAAATAAAAGGTAATTTGATCCACCACGGCTGAATGATACATTGGATGCCCCACTTCACCCTGATAGAAACACAATGGTGCTTCAAGGAACAATGTCCAAGAAAACCCCCCGGTCGGGGGGAATATATTGATTCCATCGGAGTTAATAAACGCACAACAATGCAGCTCGCCAATCGGGGCCTGCTGGCAGAAATGCCGCCCGTCCCCGGAGAAATAGCCCTGTTTTTCCTCATGTGCGATTCCTTTATTCATCGTCACAGCCCCAGAGTGGCCGGCACAAAGGGACTCCTCCGGATCTTTGGGAACCACCTGTCAAGATTCTGCCTTCGTTGGAAATAAGAACAGATGATTGTTGATGGGACAAAAATGGAAGGCATGCATGTTCCAGACATCATAGAAAACCCGTCAAAGCTAAACACACCCAACAAATAATAATTTTCAAAAAGAGCACTCGACCAGATGCCAATTCTACCTTCAGAGCTGCATTTTCACCAACATTTTCCTTCTGTGCCCTTCGTGGGGACCTTCGCGGGTCCCTAGCGGGCGATCGGGGTGTCCTTCCCCCAAAACAGCCACCCAACCCCCATCTCTGCTTTGGTGTAACTCGCCAGACCATTCAAATGAGAAAATCAGTGCATGGATCACCTTCTTTTATAAGGATTTTATTTCTTTTTAGAGAGAAGGGGAGGGGAGAACCACAATGTGCCTCTCAAACACCCCCAACTGGAGACCTGGCCTGCACCCCAGGCATGTGCCCTGGCTGGGAATCGAACCAGCCAACCTTTGGTTTGCAGGTGGGCACTCAGTCCCCTGAGCCACCAGCCAGGACACGTGGACCACTTTCTAAAGGGGACAGACTGAGATGCTGTGGCTCTTCCTCTGAGCTGTGGCCCAAATGCCACCAGCTGGTGGATGGGGCTGGATGAGGAATTGAGAAATTGCAGCTTCAGGCTCCACACATGGGCACAGAAGCCGGTGGGCAGCACTGACATCGGAGGCGCCACGAAGCCCTGATGTAATACTGCAGTTCAGAGCCGCATTCGCATGGTTCCGTGTGGCAACAGAGTTGAGCATCTTTGTTTTTGTGACCTAGAATAGGCTGCCGACAGCAGCCCTCGGTGGACGTAAGTGTGTTCTGGTTTCCTTGCGCGCAGGGGCTGTCAGATACGTGCCCCTCACCCACGCTGCCCTCTGCCCCGAGCCTGGCTCCGTGTCTTGCTGAGTGAGGTCTTTCATCAGCTGAGAAAAGACCTATTGTACGGGATTCTGAAACAAGCACGCGGTAATGGCCCGATTCTGAGTTCCGTCATTGGCTTGAGTAGCATTATTCCTTGTGGTTTTAAATTGTGCTATAAAACACAACATGGCCTTGCATGGTCTACACAAATATCATTATGTGGAAAACTGACAAACGGTCTCTCGTCCTTTGAGCACCTCGGTCTGAGTGTTCTTCCATGACCACGTTTTCATTTCTTCTTAGCAACCTTAATCTGTATTTTCGTCATTTTCATTTCCTCCCCCGTTGACCCCAACTTTTAAAAACATTTTGAGGGAGCAGACACTTAAGACGACATTGAGTTCTTATTTAACCCTTTTTAATGGTTTCTGGTTCCCTTGGGTTTGAACCAGCTGTGTTGTTTCTGTTTCTCTCCCCGGGCTGCCCTGGGTGGATGTGCCCTGTGTGTGCCCTGTAGTGTTCTTCTGCGGGGAGAAGACGGCCACCCAGCACACCTGGGGAGAAAAGAGCAGAAACTCACCACCTTAGAAAGGCGACCGAGTGGGCGTTTTTGTCGATTACTGAGAAGTGTCCCGTGACGGGCATCTTCCCGTCACTGGTGGTGCTCACGGCAGAGAACTGCACCATGGGGGCGGCCTCTCACCTCTCGCTTCCTGGTTGTGGGTGGTGGCGGCAGCTTGGGCAGGCGTCTCTTGACAGCAAGTAGCCATGACACCACCAGCCCTCACAGGGACTCGGGGTGGGACGTAACTTGGCCCCGGCAGCAGGGACGGCAGGACAGATGACAGGGGTGACCTCCTGCAGCCGCTCTGAACTTGGAGTTGGAGGCAGGTGCGCCTCGGTGCTGGGCCCTGGACCTGCCGGACACCCTGGGGTCACCACTTGCGCTGCTTGGCCTTGAGCGCACTGTCCTACAACACGCCCTTCATTGGCAGGGATCAGAGCGAAATCAGGATTGTCCTTGCGTTGCCCATCTTTCTTAGAGCCACCGGGTAATGTCGGGGCCACCGTCCCACCTCCTCGTGCACAACAGTGGAACTGGACACATGGACACAAGCTTCTGTTTCTTCTGAAGGCAACCTCTCCGTACCCTCACGGGACACACCACCTATTTACGGGGGCCTGTCGCCCCCTCGTTAACCTCCGGTCCCTCTGAATGTGTCTGTCAGTCTTCAATGGCGAGAGATTTCTGAGTTGAACCCAGAGGGAAAACACCTGTCAGGTGTGTTGTTCTGCGAAATGAACATGAAGCAGGAAGGGTGCGCGAGGCCCCCCATGTGCTGTTTCGGGGTGAGGGCGCACCCCGGAGCAAGAGCATGAGGAAATCATGTCCCAGGTGGAGGGAACGGGGCTGGAAGCATTTAACACGACAATCCTCTCCCTTTGCAGGCAGCGCCCTTTCAGGGGCATTTTTGCTGGTGGCAGTTTCCCCCCTTTTTATTTTCTTCTCTTTCAGGGTATCTCTGAAGGGATCACAGCGGGAAATTACTTGTGCTTGTCAGTTGATTGCGTGGCGGTGGGGCTGGGCGCGGGAGATCTCTATCCAGGGCCAGGCAGATTGAAAGGCAGCTCCACGGAACGAGGACACGCTCCCCAACCTCGCCCTTGACCTTGACCTCCACTGGCCACCTTCCAGGCCGCGGCACAAAGCTCAGGGTGCGGTCAGCACTGACCCAGCCCCACCCTGACCGCCACACCCGGGCCCCTCGCCCTCCCCACCACCCAGAAACGAGGTGAGCGCTGCCTGGGGGGACAAATCCACCTTCTGGGTTCTGTCTGGCTTCTCGATGAGATGGGGCTCTTCTCTCCAGGGACCCAGAACAGCTGGCTTTGGAATTATATAAAAGGTCAAGCCACGACACGGTTTCCACCCACTGCAAACCACGAAAATGAAAGCCGGTCTCTCTTTGTCTGCGGCGGCCAGACGGGTGGGGCCCCTGCGCGGCCGCTGGGCCCTGGGGGCTTTCCTGACGACACGGTTTCAGGAACGTGGTCAAAATCAAGCCAGTGTCCCCGTGAGTCCTACAGATGGTCTTTCCGGGGCTGTAAGATCAAGATTGAGCATTGCGGGCCACAAAGAAGGCGAAGATTCATCTGCGTCGCACGGACGCGCCGGGACAGGCCTCCAGCCTCCCGCAGTCGTGGTCCACAGGAGAGCAGCGCACCAGCCGGTCAGTTCCAGCTGTTGAATGTCCTCCGTGTCAGCTTCGCGGTAGAACCTGCGTCCGCGATCTCTGCACAGATAAGGAGCTGCCATTCCTGACCTTGAAGGACGGTCCCTTTGTTCTCTGCAGGCCCTGCCTTTGCACTGCGATGGGGAACGTGGGTGGCGGCTCGGTGGACACGGTCCCTGCACATCAGGCCCCTGAAGCAAAGACTTCCCTCAGAAGGTGGACAACTCCTTACAAAGGACACCTCCCCTGCCCGGTGGGCCCCGCCTCCGCCCCAGGAAAAGCTTATGGACGAACAACCGGGCACAAGGTTCTCCAGCTCAGTGGGATCGTGAACTTTGCACATTCCTGCCCCGAACAGGGCCCCTGGGTTCCAAGAAGCCTGGGTCCCCTGCCTGGGTCCTGGGCCCAGTTTGGGACAGGGGACACCCCGGGCAAGTTAGCGTCTGCTCTGCCTCGTGAGCCGGGCGCGGGAGACATGCTGTTGGCGGCTTTCTCCAAGCGAAGGAGCAGGGCCCCTCAACCCTGAACGCCAGAAACGTCCAGCGCTACGAGGAGAGGTCAACAGCAAGTCCCGGGACCCAGGCCGGGCCCACCGCGCCCCACGGGGACTGCGGCCTGTCACACAGCGGGGTCCCCACGGCGTGATGCTGAATAAAATGTTCTGACGAGAAATCCCAGGTGCTGGTGGAAGAGGGAAGAGAAGGCGGGGAACCCAGAGGCTCGTGAAGAGCCCGTGTCTGGGCTCCGTGCTGCGCCCTCAGCCTGCGGGTCCCGAGTTCAAGAGACACCCGGACACCCTTTCCGGTCCTTCCGGTCACCTCTGCGCCTTCCCCTTCTTCACACTTGGTCCTGCCCAGAGCCAGAAATGTAGAAGCCCTTTAACTTAAAGCAACCGTCCCCTGACCACGTCACCAACCCTCACCAGACCTGGGCGGCCCTGCCCCCCAGTAGCCAGGCCTGGACACAGGGCCGCCCGCCACCTGCCTGAGCCCGCTGCCCGGGGACCAAGGCGTCGCCCACCCTCAGGAGCCCCCCTCGCTGCTCCCCCGCGGTCCCCTGCTGCCCCTCCGTGGACGCCAAGACCAGGTGGCTCCGCAGCTGACCTGGCCCCCCGCACCACGGGCAGAGCCCCCCGTCCGGTGGACCTGCCTGAGCGTCCTCCGCCCGGACCCTCGTCTCTCCAACTCGCTAATTTTGGCTCATTATTTAGGTCTCGCATGAAGCGTTGCTTCTGCAGAAAGGCCTTTCCTTGGTCTCCGGTGTAATTTAGATCAGCCTGATAGAAACTCCTCACAGGAGAGTGTGCGTGTCCCTGGAAACCCTCTGGACGATTGTAATTACCCATCGGGTTGCATTTCCCATTAGAGGGTGACCCCATAACTCAGCCGGACGAGCGCGGCAGTCCCCCAAATGTCCTCGCTGCCGCAGCACCCCCCCCCCCCAACACACTCGCGCAGCCGGGGGTCGCCTGGCTGGGGGGCGGGGGGAGGGAGCGACCCCCTCGCTCTCAAGAGGAAACTCCCGAGTGCCGCCCAACAACACGCTCCCCTGCTCGTCCTGCTCGTTCCCCCGACCCCCCAGCTCCCCAAGGTCGCAGTCGGAATGTCTCAGGCCCGGGACGGGGCTCCGCCCGCCTGTTTCATCGCCGGTTCCTATCTGCCCGGAGAGCTTCCCCCGCTTCTCCCTCCCAGCGAATTCCCACGGGGGCGGCACCCTTACATCTGCTTTTCCTTCCGAGGACACGTGGCCGGACCGCGCGCGGGGTCCCCCTCGGTGCCGCAGCCCCCGCCAGCGCCCCGCCCAGGGCTCGGGCTGTTCCTCTGACGCACGTGGGCCAGAGCCGCGGGGGCCCGCGTGGGTGCGCGCGTCTCACCCCAGAACCTGCCGGCGGCGCAATGGACACGTTGGGTTGCACATGAGGAAAAGACATTCGAGGCCACACAGCTGGGCGCAGCCGGCCGGGTACCAGTTTACACGTTTCCTCCCACCCGCCCGAAGTCCTTCCGCGGAAGCAGGATCTCAGCCAAGCGCATTGGGCAGGCGGGTGCCGTCAGGGCGGAGCCTACAGGCGGCAGAATTCGGGGACCGGCCTACGGGCTGTTGCAAACGCGACCACGTGACCCGGCCCGAGCCCACGTTGGTTTCATGAGATTAAATACGGGGGGAAAAAAAAAAAGCTTTAAAAACAACAAAAGAAAAAATCAACACGGTGACTGACTAGATGTGGTAAAAACAATAAGGGGAAAAACCAAATACAGATTTTCATTTTAAAACCCAGAATAAGGGAACCGTGTGAATAAACCCAGACGTGCGTTGTGGCTGGATTAAAGCGATGTGGCTGTGAATTTCATCGACAGGCTGTGATGACGGACACCCCAGCGCACTTGCAGCTTTGGAAAAGGTGGCCCATCCCCGAACCACAGAGACGGGCTGATTGAGGAAGCATCGAATCGGACGATTGTTATTTATTTTCCAGAGGAATGAGGGCTGACCGCACCAAGAATTCACATAGAGGAACTCAACAAAATTCTGCCTCCTGAGATAAGCAGTCTTGTCCACAGGAGGTTCATGAGCTGGTGAGCAGAGCGCCTTTGCTTGCAAATTAGGGAAAGTTGGGTGTGCGTCTGTGAAAATCGGGGGTCAGTGACAAGACACTCCAAGAGAGCCCAGCGCCTAGTAGGTGTTCGCTACAGGTTAGCGGCCTTTCTGGTGAGAACCATTTCTTCAAGCGCCTTAACCCCCATCACAACAAACCCACTGCGCAGCCAACCTCCACGGGTCACGGTTCTGAGGCAATAAATATTGTTAAGGCACCAGTTTCCCTTCAGAACTGCTGCAGAGGAACAATTAAGAATCCCACCGGTGACAAATGTACTCATTCCTGGGACCACTGTCAGCCACGTGCATTGTGGGATATATATATATATATATGTATATATATATATACATATATATATATATATATATTAATGTAGGTTTTTAACAAGTTCTTTGGGAGAGCCAAGTTTTTAAAAAATTACAAAATCTAATTTACCAGTATTTCCTTTCATGGATCAAGACTCTGGTGTTGTCTAGGAACTCTTTGCTAAGCGCTAGACATGGAAGATTTTTTCCTGTTTTTTACTAAAAAATGTTATGCTTTATGTTTTACGTTTAAGTCGGTCAGTCATTGTGAGTTTGCTGAGGTCCGTTGCCAGCCAGTGGGCACCCCGTCCACTGGCACTGTTGGCGAAAGTGGCTTCTCCACCCAGTCGCTTTTGTGCCTTTGTCAGAAATCTACTGACCATAGTTTGAGCTCCTGTTACTTTGTTTTCTGTTCTGTGTCATGATATTTGTGTCTGTTTCTTGGTAGAAATACCACAGTGACTATAAAACGAGTTATGTGACTATGTAATGTCTGTATGGATCAAAATTATTTTAGCTACTTTAGTTCTTCTGCCTTCCCATGTGTGTCTTGGGACAATATTTTACATATCTAACAAATGTCATATTGGAATTGTGGTGGTAATTTCCATGGAATCTGTGTGCCAATTAGGAAAGTACTGACAGATTTGTTGTGTTGAGCCATGCAATCTATGAACACAATGTGCTTCTGCATTTCTTTATGTGTTTTAGTTTTGAACATATAAATTATATCCATGCTTTGGTGAACTCACACCTAAATATCTCTAATTTTGAGATGTGAAATTTTACTTTATTTTAAATGTTGATATACACATGTCCATTGCTATGTAAGGAAATATAGATTCCTGTATGTTTATCCAATATCTTGCAACCTTGTACAACTCATTTACAGTGCTAAGAGGTTCTGTAGGTTCTTTGGAATTTTCTAAATAGGTAATTATGACACCTGCAAATCAAGGCAGTTTTCTGGATTTGTTTTCATCAGCTGTTTGTTACATTATACAACAGCTAGGATGTTAACGTTGTGCTGACCAGCAGTGTGAGAGGTGGGGTCTCTTGCCTTGTTCCCAAATGCCTGGTAAAGCATGAACCTGTGATCGTAATCACAGCATTAGCTACAGGCTTTGTAGATGTTCGCTACCAAGCTGGTGTAGTTCTCCTTTATCACCTTTTCTCCTGCATTTTTATCTCACATGAATGGTGGCTCTTGCCAAATGTTTTGTGTGCAACAATTAATATGATCGGGTGACCTGACTTAAAAATTCAAACAATGAGGCTTAACCTAATAGAAAAATGAAAACCTCACACTATTTCTTTAAAAATACTGGTAAACATTACTTTAGAAACTTCTAAAAACATGCCATGTATTGGGATCACTTTAACAGGCCCATCAATAGTTTCCTACAAATGATTTTTAATGCTACATGATAGTCCACCATAATTATAGTAAAAAACATCCTGCCGAATTAGCCATTCAGATGATTCAGAGTTTCTATTTTTTAAATGATGGTTTAATTAACATGTACACTTTTGATTATACACTAAATATCTCTGATGATACTTCTACGATGAATTTCTAAAAGTGAAACTCTCCTGCAAAGGCATTGGTATTTTTAACTTCTGTGATATTTATCGCCAATTTACGTAGCTGTAGTTAGCAAGTCACTATGTCATTAATGAAGCAATTACTGCCTTCTTTCAGCACATGGAATATCAAGTTATTTCATGCTCAGTAATCATGGAAATACCACAGCAACCATTTCCTCTTTGTATGTCTATTTATAGGTTTCTATAACCCACGTCTCTCTTTATTCGCATCTGCATTTGCTCTGCTAGAAAACAAAGTTGGTGAGACAGCGCCTGTGTCACGTTAGTCTTTGTCGCCTCAGTGGCTAATGTGCTGCTTGAAACACACTCAGACATATTTGTTAAGTGAATGATCTTCCTTAAACTAACATCTTTGAATAATTATAAAACTACTAAACATTCAAAATATAAGTGTCTTAATGATCAGCATTTAAATTACTTAACACTCACAACTAATAAATTGATCTAATCACATGATATATTTTTCTTTCACCGATTTTGGTTTAATGATGTATGACTGATGCATAAAGATGGAGAAACAAAGGGGAAAGGAACCCAACATAGCCAGGAGACAAAATCCTGAAAGATGGAAGCCTTCTTAGCGAAACAGTATGGGCAACAAACTCAAAAACAGTTGTTTGATGATCTCCTTTCCAGAGATAGCTCTTTCAGAACAGTTTTGTGAATGAACAAATTTTTATTTCAAAAGGAGTATGATAACATTTTCAGCACAGGTGTGCATACACACAATTGCCACCACACGCTCCTAAAACGCACCTAGTCACCCTGCCTGAAATGTGTGTGTTATAGAATCTCTTGTCACTTATCTGTAGCTTACCACTAAAGGTAGGTAATTTCTGTTCAAGCTTCTGGACACATTTGTTCTGTTATGTATTTTCAAAAACCATTCCTAGAATAAATACAAAATACCTCACAAGTCTTTAACAGGGACCGATAGAGGGAAAGAGGAAAATGATGTGGGTGGGTGTACCGAGTTGTTCACATCAACGGATTATCTTGCACGGATACGCAGATGGGGCGGAGGTTGCAGGAGCACAGGTCTCCAAGGAGACTGACCCTTAAGACGAGGGCGAGTAGTGCCACTGAATTAGGACCATGAAAGAAGAAAAACATATAAAGTTCAATAGAGAATGGTTTGTCCATCTGCTTCTTGTAAGAAAATAAGCCAAGTTAAGAAAAACATGTTGGCAAATGAACCAGGTAGTCAAAGAAAGCTACGAGCACTCATAGCTTACAGAAGATTAAAAATCTTACAGAAGATTTTTTAAATGAATTAAATCTCTCAGTGGATAAGGTGCTGGCCTGCAAACCCAAAGGTCGCTGGTTCGATTCCCAGCCAGGGCACATAACCAGGTTGCAAGCCAGGTCTCCAGCCAGGTCCCCAGCTGGAGGCAGGTGAAAGGCAACCACACATGGATGCCTCTCTCCCTGCCCTTCGCTCTGAAAATAATGAATAAAATATTTTTTTAATGAATTAAATCTATGTCACCAGTTCTAAACATTTACACGAAGCCTCTGACTTCGCCCAACAGCGGGAGGAAAGTGACCCCAACAAGCCGAGAGTGTTATTCAAATGTCTGCCTCCTGCCTCCTGCGCTGTGTTCTCTCATCTTACTGAACCTTCTCCATTGCAGGCTGCAGCCTTGGACACACTCTAATCTCACTTTTTTTTTTTTTTTTTAAATTATTATTTCTTCCTCCTCACCTGAGGACATGATCACTGATGTTAGAGAGAGGGGAAGGGAGAGCAAGAGAAGCATCAGCGTGAGAGAGAAACACCCTTCGGTTGCCTCCCATGTGCCCAGCAGGTGCCCTGACCGGGAACCAAACCCGCAACCTTCGCTCTGCAGATCGAGGCTCAGAGCAGCACCCGGCCAGGGCGGCGACCTACATTTACTGTTTGTTCCACTGCCCTGAAGAGCTCCCAGCCTCGTGGGCCCTGTGACATGAGGGGGAGCGCCTTGGAGGAGCCGCGGGGTGCGGGGGGCACCCCCGCTCTGGATGAGGGGCTCCACTAGCAGCTGGCGGGCCTCCAAGGGCAGCGGCTCCGCCGGCTCACCTCGGGACCCGTGACTCCGCGCGTTCCCGGGGCAGCTGGGGAGGAAGACGGGGCTCCCGCGGGGGTCAAGCCCACGGGCTGGCTGTCAACTTGACTGCCACCGCGTGGTCGCTGCCAGGGCCAGGCCCCACTGTGTGCGCGCGTGTTTATTTTCTTCCCAACGACCCAACCCCACGGCGAGTGCGAGCGGCCTGCAGCCACTCCGAAACCAGGAGCCCACGAATGTTTTCTTTCTCTGCAGGTGAGTGTGGTTCCCATAGAGGCGCAAAAGCCTGGGGTTTAGTGGACCCCCAGGAAGTGGTCGAAGAACGGGGGCTTCCTTCTGGATGAGTTTGGGGAGCTTGCTCTCACCACCCGCCCGCCCGTGGGTGCGCCGGCGCCCGCCTCCCGGAGCGCCGCCTCCCCTGCCCCGCGCCTGGGCCACCCGGTCCTCCAGCAGGACCTCAGGGCACAGTTGGCACCTTCCGTTCTAAACCCCTTACGTAGAAGACCAGCCCGGCCCTGCCGCCGCCCTAATCGGGCGCTGGAGACCCCACGGGTCAGGCGTCAGAACCCGAGTCCGCGTGCGGGCGGGTTGGAGCCCTGGTGGCCCCTTCTGCGCGCAGCGCGGGGTCTCGGCGCACCTGCCCCAGGAGGTGCGGGCGGCCATGCTCGGGTGCCGCCGGGCTGCCCAGTGACGAGTCCGCGGTGAGCCAGGCCTGGCCCCGGGCGGAGTGGTCACGGGTCCCCCCTTGCGACTCGGGTTAGGCGAAGTGACAGGCACAGTAATGGGAACTCATTCTTCATTTTTCTACATGAGGATTCGTTTCCCTCTGAGCTTCACTCAGGCAGGAGGAGAAGCGGCTGGTGGGAACCAGACCCCACCCCCGCCCCCCGGGATGCGGGAGCCCCGCGCAGCTCCGCCTGCGGAGGGAACCTGCGACCTGCTGCCTCCGGAGCCACGTCCCCCGCAGCGCCAGGCACAGTGAGGCCGCAGGCACCGCCCACCAGCTCCCTCGGCCTTCGCACCTCCAGGGCGGACTACTGCCCGCATCAGACGGTTCCTTCGGAAGCGGGGCGCCCGCAGGATGGGCCACATCACCGGACTGGGGCCCCCACGGCCAGGTCCCCGGGGCCCAGCAGGTCGGGTCTGGGGGCTGGTGGAGCTTCTCCCGGGAGGCGGCTGACGGCTCTTCCACGCCTGCCTGATGCGCCCCAGGGACCGACTGGGTTCTCGGCAGCCTGTCTGCACACGTCTCCTCGGGGTGCTGCTCTGCGCGAGCTCTTCGAGGCTCAGGCCAAGGCCGGTCCGAAGGCGAGGCGCCCCTGCCCCGCCTGTCCGTCTGCGGGCGGAGGCCTCTGCCTGCGCGCTGCCTCCAGGAGACTCGGCTCAGCTTTCTGCGGGGGAGTGGGGAGCAGGGGTCCCCTCGCGCCTCTCGGTGGGGAGCAGGGTCCCTCAACTGCCTCCCAGTGGGGAGCAGGGCCCCTCCGCGCCTCCCAGAGGCCCTCAGGTGTGTCTGAGCTGCACCTCCAACCTGGAAAACCCACGAGTGGGGTGCGGGGTACGCAGGGGCCCCTCAACTGCCGGTGCTGTCTTCACCTCCTCGCCAAAGCTGTCCCGTGAGGCACTCTTACAAAATGAATTTAATAGGGAATGACTGGCAAAGTTGTAAAAAGATTTGCTTCATTGGAGACAGTAAAAAGAAACGTCTCCCACGGTTTCTTTAATAGGAGGCACCTGGGTAATTAGCGCCCACTTGGAGCAGAGGCGCAGGTGCCCCCCGCAGGGCGCGAAGGTGGCGCGGAGCCAGGGCAGGGCGGTTAGTGCTGCAGAGGAGGGTGGGCTGCCTGTCCTGGGCAGAGCGAGACGGATCCATCCAAGCTCAGCACCCTGAAACGAGCAGGAGGGCAGCTACCCAGATCCCCCCAATCGCAGGCAGAGGGGAGCCAGGAAGCAGAAGCTAGGTGGGAGCAGGGGAGGGGGCACCCCATAAAAATAAGCGCGTTTCTGACGTTACCCGCGTCCAGAGAGGTGGCGGGGTGTTTCCACGCCTCCCCAGTGGTTTGGGGTGGAACTGGGCCTCCCATGTGTAACTAGATACTTGGGTTCTGGTTTTAAATGAGGCTGGGAAGCTGGGTCGCAGGTAGGACAGGGAGCCGTTAACTGAGTAAGAGGCAAAACTATGATTTTACACATGTGACCAGCACACCGCTTTCCAGGGCCTGCGGGGCCAAGTCCATCAGGCCTGGTCCATCCTCCCTGCCTGCCCATCCCCCACCCCTGTGCCAAAGACGATGGCATTTGCCTCGTCTGTGTGCCCGCAATCAAGTCTAGGTTACCTTTGTGAGTGAAAAATAGAAGGGTGTTTATTTTATGATTTCGTATCTGGTGTTCAGTGTGCCATTGAGAAAGATCATCAAAAGTAAATCAATCATTGCCCTGGCTGGTGGCCCAGTAGCTAAGGTACCTGCCTGTGAGCCCAAAGGTCGCTGGTTCGATCCCCAGCCAGGGCACATAACCAGGTTGCAAGCCAGGTCTCCAGCCAGGTCCGTAGCTGGAGGCACGTGAAAGGCAACCACACATGGATGTCTCTCTCCCTTTCTTCTTCCCACCCTGTCCTTCTCTCTAAAAATAATAAATAAAATCTTTTAGGAAATAGTACATCAATCAAGAAATGGTGGACTGTATCAAACTAAACCAAAAATTACACAATATATCGCCGGATGCAGATGAAGCATGTGACCAAATCAAACGCTGGAGGGAGATCGTTCAGCATCGACACGGAGTGCAAACACGACTTACCTCATTGCCAGTCCACACTGGTCAGGGCTTGAGAACAGGAGTTTGTGTGTGTGATTGCTCAACAACGTGATAAAAGCAAGAAAGCGGGAGGGGGCGCTTTGTCCGAGTCCAGAGGACAAGGCAGCTACCGGCATCAGGACGAGCGTTGGAGCAGGGGTGGCCCCTCTTCAACTGCCTTCACACTTGCCTACGACTCTACCGTGAGTTCGCACCTTAAAAAAAAATGAGTGACCAACAGAAAATGTTTTCGCGTTTTCAAAATATTCTCAAATCTGGCAAACGGACATTTAATTTAAATTATTATCAATGCCTCATACACACCAGCTTTAGGGGGTGTGACCTTGGACTTGACCTCTCCAGAGTCTCCTGAAGGGAGGCTGGATGCCCAACCCCAACTCCAGGAGCCACTCGCACTAAGAAAGGCTCCGTGTTCTGGGTTTCCAGCTCAGACTGATCGATCCCCAGCAGAAGGCCACGTCTTGACCTCAAGAAAAGTGGGGGCAGCTCTAACCCTGCTGACAGGGACACAGTCTCTCCCCATCCCTCAGGTTCCAGCCGCCCACAGGGCCAGGAAAAAGCGGTGGGCTTCTCAAAATAAAGTAAAAATGATGTGCTTATGCTTCATTGGCCGTGAAAAATGATCCCAGGGAAACGACAGCAGTGGCTTGGGCCGTCAGACGTGTGAAAGAAAACGCTGGCTGACCCGCCGTCACGCGGTGTTTCTGGGCGCCCGAGGTGACAAGGATCACTGCCGACGGACCCGCCCCTTTTAACGCCCGTCCTCTGCCGCCAGTTCAGTTCCGCCTCCTCACACGTGTTGACGGTGGGCACCCAGCCGCGACTATTTCATACTGCTTTTGAGTTTATGACTTCACAGCATTATTTTTTAATCGCCTGCCTGTAGGACTCCAAAGAGTAAATACTTGTAACTTTCACCCGATTAAAAAAAGTTGCTAAGTTTCCAGCAAAGAAAACTGTACCCTCACTTCAAGTGGAACATGGCAGCGCTCTCCTCTCCTCTGCCAACCCTCCTTTCCTCTCCTTTGGGGTCCCCACTGAGGCTGCCCTTCCCCCCCCTCGGCGTGAGGTTGGAGCAGGAAGTGCACCCAGGCTTCCTGTGGCCCCACCAACCCTGAATTCTGATCACTAGCATCTGAACTGTCTCTCTCCCTTTTTAAAGTGAGGGACCATGGGAAACATGCTGAAAGCCTGTTAACCTCTAATACAAAAAAAGAACAAAAACTTCAGGAGGAAGGAAACGCATTCTGAATTTGAAAGCAAAAGACCTATGTTCCTAAACAAGGTGGCATAGGCTCTCCTCCCCTGCCCCTCGCCGCTGAGGACACTGAGTTCCTCGGGCACAATTCAACAGAAGCCACAAAAGGTCCTCAAGGCGGGGAGGAGGCAGACGGACAGATGTCCCAGGTGGGGAACGGCAGACCAGGGAGGGCCCTGCAGTGGACTCAGGGGCAGCCTGCGACCCGAGTCCTCACGGAGGCAGACAGCAAAGCAAACAAGCAAAACCAGGAAAAGGCTGCTTTCTCCAGCCAAGGGTGTCGGAAGGGGCCACCCAGCCAAACTCTAGGAGAGAAATGGGCTCTTGGTGCCCGTGAGGGTGGAGACAGCCACCTCTGCTGGAGCACCAGCTGGACACCCACCTCCCACCCGCACTCCCAGTCTGTGTCAGCGGAACTGGTCACCCAACTCTGGGCATCAGGAGGCCGGGGGAGGCCCACCCCCCACGTCAGGGTAGCGTTGGCCCCAGCTGGGGCCCCTGTCCCATCAACAGGCCCAGTGTCTCCCACCCCTCCACCCAGTGGCAGAAAGCAGCTCAGGTCCAGTGTTTTCTCAGCCTCGCACCTGGTCACATTGGCAGCCCAGGCCGCAGTGCAAGGTTTAGGAAACCTGTGTTCACCAGGGGAATGAATCTGACCAGAACAGCATTGAAATAAAACTAAACTGTCATTGGAACGTCAGGAACTACCACGAAATAGAGTCCATGCAAAAATACATTTAAATAGAATCAGTCTCCTAGGATAATAGCTGAAATAATCTGGATATTAAAAAATCACCCAAGACACAAAGAAATAAGAACAATACAGCCTGAATGAGAAAAGAAAACCATCTGACCCCAACACACAGTGACTTAAATGCTGGACTTGTCCAAGGACTTGCAACAAGGCACGTGGTACCATAAAATTGCTTCAACAATGAGCACTTGCTTTAAAATGAATTAAAATGTAAAACAATCGCAGCAATTGTGTGAAAAAAGGGCACGTAAGTCCATTATTAAACTAAAAAGCACGATAATCAAACTAAAAGCCCACCAGAAGGTTAAAATAGTACAGTGAGGACGACTGAAGATAGAGCCACCAAACTTGAAGACAGATCACCTGGGTTTACCCATTCAGGGCAGCAGAGAGAAAATGACCTGAGAAAACATTACTGAAACCCCAAGCCGTGTGGGACAACACCAGGAGGTCTAACATACACATTATCAGAGTCCCCCCCAAAAGAGAAAGATGTGTGAAACTGTAAATGTATTCAAAGAAAAAAGTATACAAACTCAGTGAAATGTACATAACGACATAATAGTTGGAAACTCCCCACATTTGGTAAAAGGCACAAACTACAGACTCCAAAAGCTTAATGTATACCAAATAGAATTAAACTAAAGAACACAAGCTACATGATGATTAAACTTTTGAAATCTAAAGAAAAAGTCTAAAAGAAACCAGAGGGGAATGGAAATAACACATTATTTATAAACGAATGGGAGGTAGTTTCTCATTAAAATCCCTGGAGGCAGAAAGTGAATTCAGATGACGTCAGAGACGAGGCTGAACGGAAACTGACAGACGCCCCAGCTCTAAATCTTGCACCAAGAGCTGTAAAGTGGTGGGTTTGTGGATCAGAAATGCATGAGTGGCCATCCTACCACCACCACGTAGTACCTGATCTTAGATTAGTAGGTTATCTTAGCCTCGGAAGTTTCAATCTTTAAAATGGGGCTAATGCATCAGCTACTTCATAATGTAAAATTAAATAAAACTCAACAATATTATTTACTCTTTGGACTGCGATTGTGGCCCTATTGTTTTATCACTTGAAATATTAAACCTTTTTCTTCAAGGGCTGTAGGAATATAAAATGATACAATTGGATCAATATTGGCGACTACTGTCTGGCCGAGTGATCATTTCTGAGCATAGAGTTAATGTTACTCAGCATCCTCAGACGTATTTTGTAGAAAATGTGTATGATGGGCGGGGTTTATGTTGAAAACATAATTTAACATCCATTTATTTCTGAAGGTGAATTTTTAAATTATGCAGCTATCTCTCAAAAATGTGGATAGGAAGGCATGTTCTTTTCTTTGCTGACTCATGCGACACATATTCCTAAGTTAGCCACTATTTTATATTGGGTTTCCTTATTACGTGTTATGTCACAGCCACATAGTTTATGGTCAACACAAACTACAGGTAACCCCCATATAACATGGTGGTTAAGTTCCTTAAGATGCCGTGTTGTGCAAATCTATGTTATATGACCCAGAACTACTACACGAAAGGGGGTTAGGCTCCAAAAATAAGAAAACATGCTGTTATATTTTTATAATTAAGAAAAATGTATGTTTAGCGCCATTTTCACCAAAAGTATAACACATGACTATGTATTAAGTAATGTTTTCTTCATCATCACAACTAAGCACCATTCAGGGAAGGCATTTTCTTTTAGACTAAGTATCTCCTTTGAAATTTTCCATTGGAGCATAGATGTCATATCAGATTTGCCCGAGTCATTCAGGTGATTTCCCTAATTTCAAAAGAGGCAGCGTTGGCTCTGAAAAGCTCTTATTACGCTCCGTGTTGTGCGGGGGTGGGGATCCCCTAATTCTCAAACCGTGTTAGAGCGAACCCATGTTCTAGGATGGCATGCGGCACGAGGGCGCCCCCCCAATTCTAAAACCGTGTTAGAGCGAAGCATGTCATAGGGGTGCCGTGTTATGTGGGGCTAGGCTGTACTTGCCCCCATCAAGACCACAGCATTTGTGGTCACTGGGGAGCTGGCCGCTGAGCCAACCCCCGGCCCCCAGTCGCTCTGCGCACCCTCGTGGAAGCTTCGGACTCAGGGACCCTGGCAAAGTCTCGGCCCAGTCACTTCCTCACCTCTTCTTCGTTGCCAACAGCAGACCCTTTCGGACCAGCTAATAGGGTACTAGGACCCAAGTCGGGTTTTTCTTTGAGTAATCGTGTCTCATCACTCATTCCCTGGTAGCTTAGGCTCAAGGAGGACAAGGAGGTCCTTGGGTTGGTCCAGTTCCTACGACAGAGCCGCAGGTTAGAAAGTGGGAGGGTCTATTTTGGACACAGTTCAGGAACTGCTTGGGAGTTGGCTGCAAGGTTATTTCTAAGACGAAGGATCTTCCTCATCCTTCCAGGACAAACTTATGCGTTCCTTTCATGACTTTGCCTTAAGTTGAGTTTGCAGGGCAAAGAGGGAAACGCTTATTCGAATTTACAGCCATTTTAATAGGAGACATGTGCCCATAACAGAATACGTGGGAAGTTATTGATACTTGAGGTCGCCTGTTCATGCTCAACCTAAGCCAAAGTGCCAGCATCTCATTTCTTTGGCCCCCATATAAAGGCAAACCAATGCTTGCGTTTGCCTGAAGTTCCCACAACCAACTAAAGTTAGTGTCCCATTTTTCTGTATTTTAATCCCTATGTCATGAACTTTACAGAAAGATAAGAAATGCCTCCTGTTTAAAGACAACCACGGAGCCACGTGCGATTTTCCGCACGGACCAGCACTGCGCTGTTACACTGGGGTCAGGAGAAGTCTTCCACGAGGCAGCCGCCCGTGCGCCAGTTGGAGCAAACCGATTACTGTCGTCTGGGAACCTCCAGCCAGAGCTGGGACGAGCTCTGCCACGCTGGACCCCACGGGTTGCCCCTCTGCCCACGGGCCACTTGCCCCTCAGCCGGGACCACGCCTCCGGCAGACTGTGCCCAGACCTGTCCCTCCTCTGGGAGGCCCAGAGGCTGCGGCCATGCCTGGTGGCAGAGTCGGGGGACAACAGCATCGTTCTGTGAATCCCCTGCTCTGGTGACAGGGGCAGCTGTCCACCGGAGGGGAAGGGAGCTTTCTTCCCATCTCAACGGCCTCGGGAGACTCGGGGGTGCAGGAATCTCAGGTCTGCCTGCTTGAGGGCCACCATCCCACCCCAGGCACCAGGGCCCAGGGGACGGCAAAGTCCCCCACTCACGGTGGGCGTGTCGGCCACACTGCTCACGGTCCTGGGCACCTCTGTCCTCAGGACAGAAGCTCTCAGAGGGACTGGGCTCCTTCAGCCCAGAGTCTCGTCCCTGAGACCCCCCACAATCCTCCGTCTTGAAACGTGGTGACCCACCCACGCGAGAGCCGCAGTGGACACCCATCCAAACGCGTCGCCTTCTCCTCCTCCGTCCTCACTACAGCCACTCTGGTGGCGTCTTTACAAGTGGCCACACCTCTGTCGGGGGGCACTGCCCAGGGTGACCAGCACCGGGCTGCTCGCAGCAGCAGAGCACAGCCCAGCCCTGGCCCGAACCGGGGCTCAGAGACAGGAACCAGCTGCAGGTCCCCCCACTCCGCCCCTTCTCCAGGGCTGGGCTCAGCCCCGGCTCTGGCCCTGAGCAGCAAGTGGTCAGGCTTGTCTTCTTGAGTCACTTAGCACCTCGGAGATGATGGGAAACGGAGAGAAACGGACCAAGTCTGAGTTTTCGGGACCCCCACCCCACGTTCACTTTGCTCCCCTGGACAATTGCCGCACGCGGGCCCGAGACTGGCCTCCAGGTGTTAGAAATGAGGGATCCTAGGGAAGCCAGGGACAAGTTTCTGCCCACTCGGCTGGTCACCAAGGAGGATCGGGGGTCGCGAGTGGGCACGGGGGGCGGGGGGTGGGGGGTAGGGTCACCCTTTGTCTGAACGTGGCCGGTAATCTAATCGGCCGAAGGATAGTCTCCGCGCTGATTCTCCGTGGCTACAGGATGGGGATGAGAACCAAATCATCTTAGAGGGCCTCGTAATCTCGTTTTGATCGATCCCTTTCTTAGGCAGTATCCTTTGGTGGAGACTTTTCAGATAAGTAAAGAAAATTAGGTTGAAAGCCACATGCGTCTTTCCCGTCGGCGGGGGCCATGCCGGGCCGGGCCGTGCCCAGCAGAGCCCGCAGCTCCGCGGCTCCCCCAGTAAAACGCTGCGGTTCCTGCCGTTGACGGCTGGAATAAAATAATCTATGATGCATGAACAAGCCTAAATGAAATAATAATATCCTTAGCAGTGAAAAACGGATTGGTAATACAGTAATTGAGCAGATTTATTACCGTCTCCTTGAGCGAGGCTGCTGCAGTAGCTGGCTATTTTATTTAATCTCATATCAGAGGAATTACCGGCTGGTAATCCATTGTTAAACATCATTTAGAATGATGGATGAAAATGTCAGCTTTTCCAACATAATCAATTCATATCTCATTAGCAGATATTATTTATGATTCTCATCATGGGACCTGCAGGGGTCTCCGGGGGGAGGCGGAGACCTCAGCTGTTGTCAGAATGAGATGAGATATACTGTAGCTTATGAGTTAATAACTGCGTATAAAAAATACTTCCCCGCCGTATTGATCGCTCTCGCCACCCTGCGGCCAGTGCCGTGCGCGGCCGGGCCCTGTGTCCGCAGCGCCAGCACCGGGGCCTTTCAGGGCTGGTCGCTGAGCTCCAAACCACTTCACGACCATGACTAAACGCAAAACGTTTTCCAAATGATACCGTCGTTTGGAGTGGATCCCGCACCCAGGCCGGGGAAAGCCGGGCCTTGAACGCCCAGCCCTCGGCAGCTGTGCGGCCGCCGGGCCCCCGGGCCCCCTGCCCCCCTCGCCACCTATGAAGATAAATCGGTGCATTTCTGCAGCTCCAGCCCACTTGCTTTTTAAGGGTGTGTGCGCCTGCGAGACAGATGAGGGGCAGCCGTGATTCATGCCCTGCCCGCCGTGTCACCAAGTCAACTGCCGCCCCAATTCAAGTGCATTTGAGAATCATTTTATGCTTCAGCTCATAAACATCAATAAGGGAAAATGAGTAATAAATGACTGTCGAGAGTACAAAGGACCAGCTCATATTTCAGATGAAAATGAAGACAAAATGGAGCTTTTATTTGCCTGTGGAATTCCCATTAACTGCCTCCGTGACAAGAGGCAGCGGATCAATAGCGACCGGCCGCGCAGCCAGGCCTGGCTGTTCCGCAGCCGGGGCCAAAGGAAAGCTGTCATATTGTGATCTCTATCGGGTAATCTTCATTACCGCGCGCCGGTGATGTATGGGCACGCGGGGCAGCTGGGGCGCTTGCAACGCTGGGTCCTATTTGTGGCTGGAGTGCACAGCCGTCACAAATTATTTGTTTACGGTGATGAAAAATCTTCCGTGTTCATTCCTTTTATTCCTTTTATAGGTAATCCATATCGGGGAACTTTCTCTCCAGGCTGCTCCAGCCGCCGGGATGTTGAAGAAAGTATTATATCAAAGGTGAGCTCCCAGCCCGCGGCGGGAAACGCAGCCCCCCGAGCTCCCTCCCCAGGTTCCTGAAGGGGGTTCGCTTTCCCTGGGAGCCGACGGCTCCCCTTCATTGCACCAAAAGGGCTACTCGCCACCAGGGATAGACATGCGTGTTGCGTGCTGCGTGTGACATGCAAATACGGCCAACCGGGTTTCTCGGGCACTCGGCGTGCCCGCGGGAAGGAGAGAAAGAAACCGGGTTCCCTGAAGGAGCGGTGGGTCCGCCTTCCCCGCAGAGAAGAGGTGCGGAGGGGACCCGTGGTGACGTCCTAGGCGCGGAGGAGAGACAAAGTGCAGGTGTGCAGAGCACTCTTCATAGTCCCGGGACAGCAGTGCTAACCGTTCCCGCCGGGTGAAAATCGTTGATCCCGGTGGAACCTGGTGCACTTTTCAAATGTCATTGCATCCGGAAGAATCTTTATAAGGGAACTAAACTGGATGACCACGCATTTAATTGTCACCAGCTCCGATTTCACGAATTGAACTGGGTGATACATCAGGCCCCGAGGACCTGCCTGATGGGTGTTTCATGTCGCAGTTTTTACTCCTTGAGATCACATGTTTATGCGCTGAAAGTGTCTTTTTAATACACAGAGCCCTCTCTTCTTTTTATTTTCCCCGTCAGTGGTCAGTGTTCATCTTGATATAAATTTGAAACTACGATCAACTTTCTCCTGCCCTGTGAAATGCCTGGCTTGCCTTTGGAACAAGAAACTCGGAAGCAGAGGAGGTATGAGGTTCAAATCTACTGTGGATAAGAAGCATAGTACACAGTCTTTTAAATTATGTCTTCACAAGATATTTGCCAACAAAGAGCGCCATCAGGGAATCTCTAGGAGCTCTTATTTCTTTATGCCCAGCGGTCCGGCCACCACCACGGTGTACTTCCCCGACGTCACACCTGGCTCCGGCGCCCCCAACACTGTGACCCTCAGCACGGAGGGCCGGTCAGTAAAACCGGCTATTTAACCGGCTCTCAGATGTAGTACCAGCAACCTCAGTGGGCCCCGCAAGAATGACCCCAGTGGCTTTCTTGGCATTTCTTTAAGGAAGAAATCTCTCTGGTAATTAGACCCCCTTATTTCAGTTGAATAATGAGTAATTGTCCCGCCATGATCATTGCTTCAGAAGCAGAACCACAGCCGGAACTAGAGGCGACTAGCCCCGTGGGCAGCTTCATCCTTGGCCATTGCGCGTTCGCCCCGCATTCATACTTGAGGGACATGGTCAGCGTGAAAGCAGACCGTGGGGACAGACTCGCTCCTTCCCTGTCCTCGGAGCAGAGCCTTCCCAGTTAGCGGGCCAGTCGACCCGTAGAGCGTCTGATTGATAAGGAAGGTGGTGAAGCCGCAGAGAAAGCCAGCCCAGAGCGGGAAGGGCAGCTGCGCGGACGACAGGGGGGCCGCTTCTCCAAGCGCCGGCCCCCGACTTGCCCTGGGCCCCGGTCAGACCCTCGTCCGTCAGTGGCATGAAAAGTGCGGAGAGGCCAGTGGTGAAGACGGAAGGCAAAGGAGTGGTTGCCGGGGCAACGGGGCAGGGAAGGGAGAGGGCCTGAGCGGATGACGCGGTTTCTTTGGTGAAGAAGGGTCCCGGAATGCGCCGTGACGCTGCCACGGTTCCGCGAGGACCTTCACGACCGCCGGCCCCGCCCGCAAGTGGGTAAGTCCCGCGGTGAGCGAGCTGTACTTGGACAAAGCCACACGTCAGTGAAACGGGGGACAAAGCAGGCGCTGGCACGGCGCGGGGAGGCGTCCCTCGGTGCTGCTGGACGCGTCTCTCAGGTCCCGTTCTGCCAAAGCGCCACGCTCAGCGGAAACATGTCTCTGAGGCCCCCACACTCAGGCCCCCAATCACTCGGTCGGCCAGCGGGTCCGTCCCCAGCCAACAGGGCCTGTGCATGGGGCTCCCACCCACTGAGCACCTGGAATTCAGGGGGGTTGCCTGGGCAGCAGGGAACAGTGACAGGTGGCGCCCATGAGTGTGGTCCCTACAGCAGGACACAGGCTGACAACAGTCACTCCCCCTCTTTATTGCAGGTGATGACGCCACCCATGGAGCCCATAGCCGACCTGCCCCGGGGCTGGGGGACACTGGCCCCAGGGAGGCAGGAGAGGGGCCGTGAGGGGAGGCTGGAGTGAGGGTCTCACCCTGGAGCCACGCTGAGCACAGATGGTCAACACACTGTGCCATCAGTGAGCCCCTATCACGTGCCTGCGGGGTGCAAGCCCAGCGCTGGGCCAGGGGAGCCCACGGGTGACGCAGCTGGAGAAAAGGGCTGGGCTGGAACGCCCGCTGGGCCCCGGGGGCGGGTCAGAGGGGACGGGGGACTGAAGTCGTGTGGCACCAATTTTCTCCTTGTTTACCAGGGGAGCTCATGCTTGAGGACGTGGAGTCGGGCTGCGAAAGAGGGGGCTCCTGGGTGAAGTGGGGGGACCTCAGGAGTGAGGGGACCAGGCATCTCAGGTCTCTGCCTTCCGTGCAAAGGGACAAGTTCAAGGGTGAGACCAACCATGGAGACACAGTCAAATCACAGCCTGTGTCACCTGTGCCTGCCCGAATCCCAGTGGCCACACCAAGGGACGTGAGGGTGTGACTGAGCCAAAATACTCCCCGACGTGGGCACACGCTGCCCTCACAGGACTGAGGAACCAGGATTGTCCTAGCGCCCAGGACTGCATGGCGGGGAGGCTAACACGGGACCATAGATGTGCTTTCCTCCAGGTGGCAGTTGGAATGGACTCGAATCCAAACTGGAAGCAAACAAAAACCCCTAACTTGACCATGAAGATTTAATGCTGCATCTCAGCATGAACTGATTTTATAAGACTAGGTCGTTCAATAATATGTGATCTTCTGAAATCATGACAAAATACATTTGTGTGTACACATCTGGATTTAGTAACCAACTCCACCAAGTGTATTGACTGCCCTGTGCCAACGTTAACCTCACTGTTAGTGCCGGCCGATAACTATAGATATGAATAGATACCCAGATGTAGGTGTAAAATAAATTGAGATACAAGTATACATATAGAAATGCAGATACAGGTAAACAGATATACTGAGAAATGGCCCTGGTACAGGCATATGAATCTACAGATAGGTACATCAAAAGTATATGGATCATCTTGGATTCCATATCTTGGATTGAATCTGAATGATGACTGAAGTGTTTTTTTATCTAACTTGGGATGTTAAAGTGCTAGGAATTATAAAATAATTTGATTTCAAGTGAGATACAGTGGTTCCCATGGCTTTACAAAGGTGCCATCAATGGACCTTCACCAAACCGCGTTTGGGTGGAGCAGGAAATGGACGGAGCTGGGGGCTTCCATCCAAAGCGCCTGTTGGACAGACCAGCTGCCCCCCCCACCCCGACGGGGCCACCAGAAGTGCGTTCCCACCTGCTGCACCGCCCAGCGAGGGGGTCAGGTCATTACTGACTGTGCATCTGTTGAAGGTAAGAAAGGAGGTCTTCACTCTCTCTGCAGCAAGCCCTCTGCGGGGAGATGAAGCGTGAGGACGCACCCAGGGACCGGCCGCTGCTGGGGACCGGGGACACCGCTGCAGCGGAGGCCGGAGCCCCGGGCCTCACTCACCTGCGTGCGGGAAAGCCAGCGAGTCTCCACCCACGAGGGAACTAGGTGGGCACATGCTGTTTTCATTCAGGAGGCTGCTTAGAATAATCAGGGACGGTCATGCTTTTTGTTTTAAAGACGATTCCCAGGTCCTGAGCACCAACATGGACACCGTCGGGCTGTGTTCCCACGTATGGACTGCAGTCACCTGCACGGCGGAAACGCTTAGATGGAACCACGAGGGTCATTCAGAGGGGACAACGCGTGCGTGTTTAAGGAGCTGGTTTCAGACACATTGGAACTGGGTCTGGGCCGAGGGCATCTGAGGGCAGGAGGACCTGGACCCGATCAGGGGCCACTGGTGGCCGTCAACTTGGGACACCATGGCCCACAGCCCACAGCGCAGGCTGAGTGAGAAAATATTTATTATTCTTATCACTGTCCACTTGGCCTGTCTACCCCTTTCTGTTATAAAGGAGTCACATGGTTTTCACAGCCATAACCGACATAAAACCTTATTAACTAACTACGTACATGTCTATTTCTATCTGTTCCTGCCTTTGAAAATCACGAATAGATACAGGGGTATTTTCCTTATGTAGAAATTTGGGGCATAGCCCTGTTCTGGAGAGAAAAGAGGCGCCAACAGCTTAGCTCTTGAGCGATTGCAAAAATGAGAGAAGGGTTATGTGTTGGGAAAACACCGAGAATCCTCACACTCTCGGATTCAGACAAACACAGGGGAGCAACACGGAGGTCCCAGAGTTTGGTGCCATGGATGGTGACGGACACTCGCCACTCGCTGACCAGGACTGGACGGTGCCCCCCAGACCTCTGAGGAGCTCAAAGTAATGTTTAAAAAAAGAAAGAAGAAAGAAAAGGAAGCAGCATTTGCCAGAACCTGTTAAGTGGGACGAATTGATAGCCATCTTTTAAACTATTCCATAAGCCTCTCAAATGACAGCTATTGGGAACCCGGACTTGAGACCAAAACAAAGGGGCCCAAGGTCCTAAGAACTGTCCCCTCCGTGTTGGCACCCGACCTCCTGACCCCTCAGCCATGCGGGTCGGCCTGTTTACAAGGCCCACCGACACTGGCTGCAAGAAGCCTGCGTGCTCCCGAAGGTGCTGGGCGATGCTGGCTGTGGGTGTCACCCAACGGGACGAAGTTGAAGTCCATCTGGAGTGGACGCTGCCTTCATCGAAGCCCACCCAGCATGCCTGAGTCATGGGTGTTTCGGGGAGACCCTGCTGCACTCCCCTCTGTGGGGGCCCCGATGGCGACCAGCCCACAGAACAAAAAACTGGGGCTGTGTATCGTGGATACCAGGACCAGCCGGGCCTGAAAGCACCAGTACAGGCAGGACAGAGGTCACAGAGATGTCCCTGGCACAGCCCCTCCTCTGAGCGCGCGGGACAGGCACCTGGGGTTGCCCGGAGCCCCAAGTGCCCTTCCTGAGACTCGGGGATGAGGGCTACACCTCAAGAGTTAGCCCAGGACAGTTTCACCCGCGTGATGTTCCGCGCCTCCGTGGAATGAGGAGTGAGGGAAATTCTGCGAACGCCGCTGAACTATTAGCTGGATGAGGTATCCTTTTCCTAAAACTCTTCGCTTGTAATGGAAACACATTCCAAGGCGACGCCGCTGCGTATCGAGTCCCTTGCCCGTCATAAAGAGCACGTGACAGCCCATCAATACCTAATTGTATTAGTTATTCTACCGGGGTTCCGCGCGAGCGGACGGAAGGGACCGCTGGTATTGATCCCCACTCTGAACCCGCCCTGGCCACTGTTTGCTGAACTGGTCAATTATCATCGAATTTTTCATCTTGAGCTGGAATGAAAAATGAAGCGAAATCCAGAAATTTTGTAAAACATGACTCATGAATTCAAGGGGCCTGTGTGCACCGGCTCCTCTCGCAGCCACAGGGTTTTTAACGGGCGGAAGCTCCTGCAGCCGCTTCCGGCAAAATCATGAAAGAAGCACCACATGGGTGTATCTGTTACCTTGAATGTGTAACCGCCTCCCTCCGTGTTAGAATACCGATGGTCACGAAATGCTAAGCCTCCATTTTGTCTCTCTGGTTTCATGAGCCAAAATGTAAGTGACCTATTGACAAAAATTAGATATAATTCCTTTTCAAATGTAAACACGTGGAGTCACCTTGTAAAAGACTCTCTTATGGGTTTCAAGTGGAAAAATCCCCCCAGGGGGATATTTGCGAATTAGGTAACAGCGGGTGTCACATCTCCTGAATAACAGGTGTGGGGAAACAGCGAACACGAGAACGTGCCTGACCCAGAAACGCCCGGATAGAGCGGGGCAGGCTGACAGGCCACCGGAAACAGCCTCTCCCGCCTGAGGTCCGCGTGCATTTCGGGTCTGGGGCTGAGAGAGCCCCGTTTGCCATCCTGCACCAGCCCCGGGTCTCACCCCGCCCACGGCGGCCAGTGCAGATGAGGGGAGCATTCCTCGGTGGTGGATAACCTGCCAAGGTGGCAGCCACGTTCCGGGGGCTGAATTTGCTGTGACCTCGCTGGGTCCATGTCAAGATTCCATGGAAGGCAGCGTCAGACCCAGGAGAGCAAAAATAAATATGCCCAGGGGTTTTCAGAGCCATAAAATGTGCTTTCGAGACCTAACACTTGAGAAACAAATCAAGGCTCTGTTATCGATGAGTGGTGGGGTGGGAGGGACAGGAAATGAGAGGACAGTGCCCACCCCCCGCCGGGCAGGCGAGAGGCTGCCTCTGGGAAGAGCCCAGGACAGGAGGTCTTGGGCTGCGTGCTCCGTTATTTACCGATTTATACAATCTGGAGAGAAACCAGAGGGTTATTTATAGAACGCACCGTGTCAGGAGCATGATTTGTCCGTGGGACCGCAGTGTTTATCTCCTAGGTGAACTCACCAAAATCCATGAAAGATGCCTGTGTCTCTTAACCTTGAAATTCCTTTTATTTTATCATGGCCTTTCTTTTTGTTTGTTTTAATCAATGCATTTTTTAACCATGGCCTATTGTGGCCCAAGAGGGTGAACGGAAAGAGCAATTTTACTCGCTGTGAAGGACAGCAGCACGGCTGTGATTGGCGGTATAAACCTCGTCTCCAGAACACACTACATGCATCACCTGCCTGCTGGCCACGTAACTAAGGGCCTGGACACCACCCAAAATATTCTCACAGGGGAGTTTGGTGCGTCAGGGAAAATGATCATTTACAAGTCAGGTCAACGTGATTTTGTTGCTGAAAACTTGTGAAGATTAAGCCCCCACATGTTCCGTCTCTTCCTTCTGGTCAATGACATAGGGCGGAAAGAAAGAAATTTTTTTTAAAAAAAGGGAAAAAATGAGGGAAGGAGAAAGAACATCACAGGTTTAATACAATAGGCTTGTTTACACTGGATTAAAAATAACCATTTTAGTATACGTTACCTACCAACGAAAGAGACCATTCTAATAATGACCCTATTTGTTAAACTCCACCCCCAATAGTTTTGTAATACGAGGCATCGGATTCATTGACTGAGGTTTTAGAATTTTATGCAGGTGCTGCATTATCTATGCAACAAATAAAATGCCATTTGGTGTTTTATTACAAACATTGCTTTTACTTCAGCTGAACTTGGCCAGGTGCACCTTCTTCGAAATGCAACCCAAAGTATTTCATAAAGAACTAAATTGCCCATAACTATTTATATGTCCGACATGCTGCCAATTTGAAAGTATTCTTATCTGTATATTAGGTACACGGTATTACTTATCAAAATTACAATGTGAGTACTTTGGTGGAATTATTTGATCATCTTTATTTCTCTAAGTTTCCATCCCCATGAGTTCAGGGATTTTTTTTTTTTTTTAATCCCTAGTTTCTACCCTATGGACCAGGGAAGGGCAGGCGTGCAAGACGTACTTTGTGAATGAATGAATGAATCTTTGCATTCTTTCTCCATATTGTTCAAATCCTATGTTGCATTTTATTGTATAATACATTTAGTCTTATGTGTGTGTGTGTATATATGCTTGTGTGTATTTTATATTATGCATATGTAAACGTGTATGCATATGGAGCATGGATGTATGTCCATGTATGTAACTGTATACAGAATATATTCCATGGAAGGATGAATATATTGTTGTTATAAATAGGCTTTTATATCATTTTTGTGTGTGCACATACCTTATTATGCATTGCGTCTCATGTATATACAATGTTATTCTCACTCTGTTAACATAACCAATCTTATGCATATTTAATTAATTTTCTTATTTTCCACATTTAGGCTCAAAAATTTGCATTTCTAAAATGCACAAGAGTATGAAAAAGCACCAACAAGACAGTTCATAACCCATCCTGTCATTTAGGCCCTTGAGGAAGGATGTGAACCACGTGGCTGTTGACCATCAGACAATCCACAGAAGCGGGAGACCATACGGCCCAACGGTGCCCTCACGGCTGAAAGGACAATGCCAAGTTCACACGCCACAGGGTGCCTCACAGGAGCGCAGTGCTGGTCACCTCTGCAGGTGACAGTGCCCCACAGGGCTCAGCTCCCCTCACAGGGCCAGCGAGGGAGAGGCCCGACCTGGGGGTGCCTGCTGGACGTCACCCGAGGGGCCCACGGCACCAGGCCCGGTGATTACACCCAGGGACCGAGCCACACGGTGCCCGGGCGCTCGGGGTCTCCTGCACGCTTCCCGTGCCAGGCAGACGTCTCCCGCCCCCCGAGAGGGGCCGTGCTGAACCTCGGCACGTGGATCCAGGGCTTCACGTCTGTAAACACGTTTATTTCATCACAAAATCTAGCTCAAAATACTCCGTATTTTCTCCAACTTACATCTAGCTATACTTCGATTAAGTGCTCGGAATATTGACATAATTCCACCAAAGCCCGAGTTATTATTGCTTCTCCACGGGGCCCCACCTCAGTCCCTTCGCATCCAACCTGCCACCCAGGTGCGATTCTGAGAAACGCTGCGACGTGGTCGCTGCCACAGAGGACGTGGTCGCTGCCACAGAGGGCGTGGTCGCTGCCACAGAGGGCGTGGTCGCTGCCGCAGAGGGCGTGGTCGCTGCCACAGAGGGCGTGGTCGCTGCCACAGAGGGCCTTCCACGGGCCTCCGGCTTGCTCAGGCCAGGCGAGGTGTGCAGCATTTTGCTTTGAAAAACATTTTTTTTTTTTCATTTTCAACTGAGTTTTAGGGAGAAAGAGGTGCTTTCGTGGTTCCGCTCATTCATGCATCGCCGGTTGGTTCTTGTCAAGCCTGCAACCTGGAAGTGTCGGAAGACACTCAGGGCTGACCTTTTTCTCCATTCTCCTTTCACCCAGAACTTGAACAAGCTGATGCATTTGCCGGGACAGAAGGAAGGACAAGGAGGGCGAGAACCCGCTGCACATAGTGGCGGAGGCCTGCAGGGTCTCCCCGGGTCTCGGGCCGCCGGCGGCAGGAAAGGACCCACGTGCAAGGTTGGCCTTGCTCTCGTCACGGACATCCGGGCATCGAGGGTATCAAATCAACATCACCTTCCCACTGGCCAGTTTGCTTTAGGTGAAAATTCATTTCTGCCTGGGCTTCATTATTTATCATGGGCCATCGTAACTGACATAAAAATATTTTGTATGAAAACAAATGGGCACAGTTGAAGTATCCTTATGCCATTGTGCTTAGGTGACTACTTTTGTAATTCCTGTCGTATGTCAGAGAAAAACTCTTAGCTATGGCAACATTTTTAACTTACTTTATTAAGCGGAGAACCTGCCTCTGCCTCAGCAAGCACGTAAGCATTGCAGGGCAGCTAACGAAGCTCCACATTTACTTGTAGGAGGTGCGTCTGTCATTTTTTATTGACATACATGACTTTATCACTTCATAGATAATTAATTGACCGACAATCTAGACCATTCCTGTGAAGCACCAAAAATGAACTTGAGGGTTTCCAAAAGGCCAATTCGATCGTGTTAAAGCCACATTGGAGGTACTGCCTGTGTCATTAGAATAAGGGACAAAGATACAAGTGCTGCTATATTTTTATTTCATCTGCACACCTGCCATGTATGTACCTGAAATATAAAAAAGGATCATCTGTGAGTAAAAGCATGATGATGAATAAAGTTGTGATTTTGGGGGACAGTATAACCCACGTTGCCTAAAGCGTTCGCCCTGAGAAGTCGGGTTCCTAAGTTAAAAGCCCTCCTGCTGGTTAAACCTGCGGTGAAGGTGCGCGGCTGCAGCCCCGCCATTTCCACGGACTCGCCCCGCGCGTTGTGGGCGAGGCAGGAGCCCGCAGAGATCGCAGCCGCAAGGACACAGGCTGGCACAGATGGATTCTTACAGAAAAGAGCCAGTTGCGCTGGAAACACAGCTGCACGCACGCACTGCTGGGGGTACACGGTCCGCCTTCAGCCCGGGAAGGGGGTCGGGTACCGAGGCTGCGACCTCGGCCGTGTTGGCTGGAGGGAAAAGCCCTCTGCATGGCGGGAGGTCCCTCTCCTGCGTGCACGCAAATGCCAACGTTTTCTTGCGGGAACACGGCGGGGGCGGATGCTAGGAGCACGTCGCTGCTTCTGAAATGGCCCTGGAAACGGATTTCTAGGAAAATCCCATCCTGGGGGCCTGCCCTCGGCCGCTGCAGGGAGAAGCCGCGCCGGAGCTGCGGGTGAAGATAACAATACCAATAATGCCCTTAATTAGGACACACATAAATTACCGCGTGGGATGGGAGACACGCTTAGACAACCCCTGCAGAGGTTTTCCTTCCCCGGCGCCCCCACGTCGGGGGGAAGTGCTGTAGACAGGAGACGCGGCGAGCAGGGGTCCTGAATTCCCCCGGTGCCGGACTTCCGCTCAGAGCTGGTTCCAAGGTCGCTGGGGACAGTAAATCACGTGACTCCGATTGTCTCCACTCCCGAAAGTGAAGACGTCAAAGCGGCGTCCGACCAATGAGGACAATCATTCGTTATGAAGAAAAGACACACCTGACCTCTTTCATTAACAATGGTGATCAACGTTGAATACTGAAGTTGCATTTTCTTTACATTTCAGACTTTATTTCAGGACAGAGCTATCAACTTCTCCCAGGCAGGACTTTATTAACTCTTTAATCTAAACAACGGGTGTTTTATTTAGTTAGTGACAGAGTTGAAGAATGTATCAATTATTGATAACTTAAATCGGGAGCCTTTTAAGAAACAGAGTGGCCATAAATGCTGTTTGGATAGAAACTGTATCTTTTAGTGGCCGTATAGGCTGGTAGAGAAATAAATATATATTAGTTGTAAAATATATCTTGAGAGCCCTGAGGGGTGGCTCAGTGGATAGGCACTGGCCTACACACCCAGAGGTCGCCGGTTCGATTCCCAGCCAGGGCACAGAACCAGGGTGCAACCCAGGTCTCCAGCCAGGTTCCCAGCTGGAGGCAGGTGAAAGGCAACCACACATGGATGTTTCTCTCCCTTTCTTCCCCCCTCCCTGCCCTTCTCTCTGAAAATAATGAATAAAATATTTTTTTTAAGATTAATTATTCAAAAATAATAAAACCAAACATATATATATATATATATATCTTCTTACTTATGACCTATCTTTTCAACATAGATATGCTTAATCTTGTAGTAAATATAAACTATTAAGACATGAAAATGATAGCAATGGGTTTATAAAATATTTCATTTTACATGTATAGACGCTTCAGCACAATCCTGAAGTTCAGGACCAACCACGGCCGCCACGTGCACGTCGGGGTACTCCTACCTCCGATGCACGTCGGCGCGGATGACCAACGACCGCGTGAGGGGCGGGGGGTGGGGGGCCGCAGCCTGCCGACCCGCCAGCCGCATCTCTCGGAGGCCGCGATGCCAGCCCGGGGGCCTCAGCATCCTTACTTCCCTGCGGCAGAAGGTGCCATACGTCAGGGCACCTCTAGCCTGTGCCATGCTCTGCCCCACACCCTAAATTTCCTCTTTCCGGTAGATTTGAGTCGGCCGTCTTGCTGGGGTTAGTTTGCGGGGTGCAGCCCCGCCCATCTGCGCCCACAGCGCACGGTGCTCCTGGTGGCAGCGCATGGTCATCGCTAAGCGGGGCTGGCGGCCCTTCCCTCCCGGGAGCTGCTGCCCGGGGTTTGGGAAGCGGGGGTCCGAGTCTCCTGCCCCAGGGGGCCGCTCTGGGCCACGTTCCCCGACGGCGGCCACCGCGGTCTACGTCTCGGGGCCCAGCCGGCCACGGGGCTGAGAAGGGGCGCCCGCGGGGCTGAAAAGGGGTGCCCGCGCAGCTCCCGGCTGGACCGAGCGGCCAGTCTGCCACCCAGGGGCCGGGCCGCAGCCGGGTGCGCAGCCCACACAGGCCGGACAGTCCCCGCAGCCGCAGCTCCCGCGCAGCGCACCAGCGGGCTGTTTCCAGCTCCTGTGTCAGGGGAACATGGGGCGCCCCACGTTGCCCCGTTCACTCACCCCTTCCTGTCACGGCGCCGCGCGTGGCAGGCGCGCATGTGGGTTCGAGTGGCAGGACTAGAGGTCATTCCTCTTCGGGGACACTTGCCGTGGCGTCTAAGGAGAGACCCAGAGAAACGGATCAACATTTGCTAAGGACGGCAGGGGTCAGGAACGCTTTTATAGTGTCTACCTCTCCATCCCGGCTTCAGCTGTTCCAGTAATTATGCTAAAATGGCGATTTTCTTTCTGCTCACAAATGGAAACACTTCCTGCATTTCCCGTCGCTGTGACTTCGCTGTGTCCGCATTTGCCTGCAATCAACAC
This sequence comes from Noctilio leporinus, assembly GCA_004026585.1. Lineage (NCBI taxonomy): Eukaryota > Metazoa > Chordata > Mammalia > Chiroptera > Noctilionidae > Noctilio > Noctilio leporinus. The sequence goes on along the minus strand of PVIW01000568.1, from coordinate 122,313 downwards.
TTCTCACAGCCCTGCGACCACGTCGCGGGCTCGTCGGTGAATAATTCATGCGCCAGCCCGGCAGAGATTTTAATTGATAGCGATTAGTGAACTTTCTGAATCTGTGAAACTTCAACAGCCTTCAGCTCCCAATAAATGCCGTGTCTGTTTTTATACTTCAGCCTCCATTTCGCAGAGATTCAAAAGCATCAGGCTGCGGCTGCTGATGCGGAAACACCCCAGACAAGTGGCCTCTGTCCACACACACACACACACCGCCACCCTCCCCCCAAGAGCAGGGGACCACGGGTGCCAGCGGGGTGTTGCCCGAGATTCTGCTGGGGACCCCTGCAGGGGCCGAGTGGGTGGCCAAGGACCCCACGCGCATGGCAGTCAGGCTCTCGCCGCTGGGATGGCGTGGAGATCTGGGGAGTCAGGCTGGCAGGGTGACCTGCGTGGTGAGTGCACCTGCGCAGACGGCAAGCTTGAGATGCAATGAGGACATCGGATTGTCGCGGGACACGTCCCAAGCGGTGGCACCAGCGTTGCTGGGGAGCCCGTCTGGCCCAGAGAGTTTCCAGTGGCCCGACTTTTATCTCGGCCTCTCTAGCGCAGTGCCCGGCAGTCCAGAGTCCCCGCCCCGGAAGTTAGCAACGCGTTTTTATAGCATGAATTAGCCAGGTGAATTGATCACGGAAACATTATCAGGAACAATCGCGAATTCCTTTTCCTAAAACTTGGGAATGTTATTTTTCACATCTCGTACCCATGTTCTCAAGGGCTACTTGAATGTCAAAAAATAAATGGCCCAGAATGACAGTCCCTGATGGGAACAGGAATTGGCCTCTTTGACTTGAGCAGGGAGGAGGATATCATCAGGCGTCCCGGAGATTTTTGTCATTAATTTGAATAAAAATGTTTCTGGATTTGGAAAGATCACGATGGAAGTTAGTTGACGGGCAGCCCGAACTGAAGCCCACGTGTTGGCGCAAAGATTGGGAACTGGCGGAGCACCAGCTCCGCCGCGAAGCACAGACACTGTTTCAGAAATAAGTTCCGCCCGCTGGTGCGGCTCCGCGGACTGAGCGCGCGGCCTTCGAACCAAAGGGTCGCCGCTCACCCCCCAGCCAGGGGGCACGCCTGGGTTGCGGCGGTTCCCCAGTAGGGGCTGGCGAGAGGCAGCCACACGTTGATGTTTCTCTCCCTCCCTTCCCCTCTCTCTAAAAATAAGGAAATAAAATGTTTTTAAAATAAACACCAGACTCTGCCCATGGGGCTCACTGCTGTTCCTCCCCAGGTGGTCGCTGTTTGAATCGGCGGGGAGGCAACCGGCACCTGGCGGGGCTCCGACCACAGGCGGGGGCAGAGGGAGGTAAAGGGGGTGGAAGGACACGCGTGAGCGCGTTTTAAACTGGGATTCCAGTTTGGGTTGACAGGGCCGCAGGCGTGAGCTAGGCCTTGGAGCGCAGTCTGCGCCCCCTGCCAACACCCGCTTCCCCTCCGCCGGGGTCACAGGGCGGCCCAGCACCTGCCCAACGGCCTGTTCTGTCCTCCCTGCAGGTGTCACCCTGAGACCTCCACTGGCCCTGGACCTGTCCCTGTCTTGGTGTTGCCAGACAAGCCTAAGAGCCAGGGGGCTGACAGTCCCCTGACCTCTACCGGAGCTGCCTATTCTCAGTTGGCCTGGAGGGCCTGGCCTGGGCTCCCAGCCCAGCTGTGCTTCCCGCTCACACCTGCGCCTGGGACAGGCTCACCTCTGCAGGTGCTGGCCCGCGGCCACCGGCCCAGCTCCTCCGCTGTGGGCAGGCTTTCCGCCCCAGGACGCCCTCCTGCGTGCCACGGGGACCCGCCTGTTCCCTGCCTTCTCCATCCTTAACGTTCACTTAGTCTCTCCCTTTCCCTGCAGGAGAGACTGTGTAGCCTGAAGAGTTAAACTATCACCTCCGTGCAAATGACAGCAAACCCGCGGTTCCCACTTTAACACCTGTTGGCACCTCGGCCACGTCAGCCACGAAGGGACATTGTTTCAGGGCCGCCAACTCAACACGTCAACACCAAACTCTTGTCTTGCTCTCAACTTTGTCTTCCTTTGCGAACCACACGATTCCCAACAGGTGTCGCACGCAGGCTGGCACCTGCCTCAGCCGATTCGGTCCCTCCCAGGCTTTCCTCCTGGTTTTCAGCAGGCAGGCTGCCCCTTCACACGGTCCCCAGGCTGCGTCGGTCATAGGTCCCTCCCTCTGCTGCCCACACAGCGTCTTAACTGTTTCCGAAGTTCAGGCTGAGATCCCAGGAAATTCATGGGTTTTATGTGGCGTGGCCATGCAAGATTCTGGTTCCAACACTCCACGGAACTCATCTTACAGGGAACACGATGAGTCTCTACTTCCTGAGAGAGCGCGTGCTGCCCCGGCAGGGACGCGGGGCAACACTGCCTCTTTCTCTGACTCACGGACGTCTTCCACCTGCTTTCCTGCCCCAACAGCATCTCCAGGAAACACACCATTGGGTCTAACAGCACTTTCGTCTGACAATCTGCTGCACTGGCCCTCCAAGCCGCCCCATTTCCCGCCGAGTGTGTGTAACTGTCTTTGCGGCTACTTAAGTATTCTGTTCAAAAAAAGGGTAGGACTTTCCATGAGGGCCTATCTGGGTTTGAGGTCTGGCTTTGTTATGGATCTTCTGAATTATTTAGCCCCATACAGCACCCCTTCCCAATCCAGGGGTGAAGAACCAATGTCCCATGGAAGGGCCTCAATACACAGTCTGTGTGGGTGGAAGCTGGGAGGCTTCGCTCAGGACTGAGAACCTGCACTGCCCTCTGCAGCTGCACCATCCGGACCTTGCGTGGTGCTGGCACATTGAGTAACGGCCGGTGTCACTAACTGTGAACAGCATCCATAGGAATTATGTTTTGGAAGTTGTGTCAACCCAGATGTCTCTGTGTAAATAATGAATTTCAGCAGTATTTAGGGAAAACACACATACTTCATGCATGTGTGGTAAAGAGAAGATTGCATTATCTAACAGAACGTGATCCAAATTCCTTTCATTGAAATGAATCTTCAGAACCCCATGAGATGGATGCTACATTTTTCCCATACACAGAAATAAATAGTAAGCATGTTAGAAAAGTGTATCTTGGGGGATTTTTAAAATAAAAATGAAGTATCTAAATAATGAAGAATTTAATTTTAAGATAACTTTTTGCTTGTAATTTTTTTAATGAAACCGAATTTGATAATGGCATAAACTGAATACATTTTCTTAAGAAAGTTTAATACATGCATTTCTCCAAATTAATAGTGCTCCAGCCCTGGCTGGTGGCACAGTGGATAAGGTGCTGGTCTTCGAACCCAAAGGTCACTGGTTCGATTCCCAGCCAGGGCACATAACCAGGTTGCAAGCCAGGTCTCCAGCCAGGTCTGTAGCTGGGGGCAGGTGAAAAGCAGCCACACATGAATGTCTCTCTTCCTCTCTGCCCCTCTCCCTACCCCTCTCTCTAAAAATAATAAATAAAATCTTTTCAAAGATAGTGCTCCATAAAGAGCTATTAATTATATGCACAAATTTGATATCTCTATTTTCATCTAATTTGGTATTCTTTCAATCCTCATAATAAAAGCCTCAAAGTCCTTCAAGTCACATGCCTGCCCATGAAGGTCATTCTGATTGAAGTGCCCCCAGTCCACTCTTGCTGGAATGATAATTCTGAATAAAATAACTGAAATGTAAGGACCCTGACCTTGTCCAATCTCTAGCTATAATGTAGCTGAGTCACGGAGTTATGATGTCCAATGCTCTGCGGGGGTCAGTCAACCTTCCCCGTGTCTCCTTCGGTTTCTTGGGCCATTTCTTCACCACAAATTATTTCTACCCGTTCACATTCACTGGAGCAGTGTTGTTGTTTTCTTCTGCTTTTGTACATGGATATAATCTCATCAGATGCTTAGTCATGAAAAATCAGAGCTGGCAGGGGCCTCTTAAATAACTGTGTTCAACTTCCTCACTTTATACATGAGAAGACTGCAGCCTAATTAATTGTCTTGCCAACAAAATTCTTCCACTGTTTCCCTTTCTGCATTTGATCTTTCTTTCTAGAGGGAGTTACTTGAGGGCAGGGGCGGGTCCTCCCAGGACCTTATGTAAGCATTTGCAATTTTAACATTTTAAGGCAAGGTCAAAAAATTTTAAAGTGCAAACAACATGCAGTTACATCAAAACATAGCGATGACACAGATCTTAGAAAATCATATTTATGCAGTTTCTGTTCTCTCCAGATGATTAACAAAGAGTCTATTTTAACCGAAGGCCCTGAAGTATGTTTGACCCCCACAGAAGTCCATAGGTTAACATGTGAAGATTTTTTTTAAATCTTCAATTTTTAAAAAGATTTTATTATTTTTAGAGAGAAGGGCAGGGAGGGAGGAAGAAAGGGAGAGAAACATCAATGCACGGTTGCCTTTTCACCAGCTACAGACCTGGCTGGAGACCTGGCTTGCAACCTGTTATGTGCCCTGGCTGGGAATCGAACCAGCGACCTGTGGGTCCCCAGGCTGGTGCCCTATGCACTGAGCCACCAGCCAGGGCAATGGGAAGGTTTTTATAAATCCCCTGGAACTGTATTGGAAGTTTCTGTGTAAGTCTGAATTTATCTAAGGACACAGCCTGCTGCTGTGGTCAGATGGCTGAAAGGGCTGTGAACCAAACATAATTAAAGACCTATTGGTTATTAACATTTCATATAAGAAGGGGATGGAACCTCCAGACAAATAGGACCTGTTTGCTCTCTCAGGAAGCCCTGCGGCTCCAAGGTCAAGTGTCACAGGCCATTACCTGCTTCCCTGTGTCAAAGCCGGAGACCTGTTTGGGGTTTCCGGGCGGTCAACCTGGAATACAATCGAAATCAAGAGAGAAAGGAAGCGTGGCCCATTCCAAAGGAAGGAATCTGATAAAATTAAAATGTAATAGACACTTCAAACTGTGTGATCTGACCTAATAAGTTATTAATAGGGAACCATTACTCCTCATACATTTTTTATGAGGAAGCCATTGCCTTTTCGTCAAGATTAGTGGATTATAAAATATTTGTGCTACACAATACAAATGACCCTGCCTATTAATAAGTTTCTGGAAAGATATGCTCAAATTGAATTACATTAGGAAGAGAAGTGCCAACAGAAAATTAGGCATAATTAATGGGAGCCCATAAATAAACCAGATGTGGGGGAAAGGACATGCACCCCATTGATCATTTCGAGAATTAATTGCCGATATACTGCGATGACGTGCCAACCAGCACTGTTTGCACAAGGGCCGCGGCCGAGATGAAATTCTGGGACCACGCGCGCGTGTGCTGTGCTTTACAGATGGAGGGTGCCTGGCCTGGGCTCCACGTTAGGGGACGTGGTTCTGAGAGGAAAAGCTCCCACGTAGGACACCGGACAGCGTTCCGACGGAGGCCGGCTGCTCGGGGAAGCGGGGAGCAGCTTCCGCAGGTGCGGCTGCGCTCGGAGCCAACTGGGGCACAGGACCTGGTCCCCCACGTCGCGCCCGCGCCGGTGATGCGCGCTGCATCCAGCCCCGCGCCTGCCTGCGGACTCCCCATTTCCAGACAGGGGAAGCCCACGTGTCTCCGACCCCCACGCCCACCCCACGGGTGGCCGGGCAGGGAGCAGATTGGTCCCGTGCCAGACACCTCGGGCGGCGGCCCCTGAGTTTCAGGTCATCGCGTGGCACGCTGCGTCCCTGGGTGTGCGCGGAGCAACTTGACGTGGAACCTCCAGGCCCCGGCCCGCGAGCCGCCACGGGGCACCAAGTCCGAGACCCGGTGCGCAGCCGGGCGGTCCCTGCAGCGGGACACACACGAGTCCGGGGCCCGAGCCCCGTCGGCGGTGCGGTCAGGTCTGGCGCAGGCAGGGCAGCCGCGAGGCGTAGACAAAATGTTTTCCTGGCCACGTCATTGCCGCCATTACTAGGGCGACCGAGATTGTCTCTCCCAAGCTGGAGAGATGGATTCGGCCTCCTTGGAAGCGTCTCCCTGCGCCCGGGCCGCAGGCGGCAGGGCGACGGGAAAGGGCACTAGGAACAGCATCCCTGAGATAAAGATTCGTTAAAAGGATGGGCAGGTTTGCTCTGAAAAACATGAAATAAAAGCCTTGTGTTCCAGGGGACTTGCTGGTGTTTCTTGGTGCTAGCAGCCTTGTCTTTCCATTTCAAAGGCATTGATTTATTCTGCTTTTTGGAGTCTTCTGTTTTTATGCAACGGCGCTGGGACACGCGGGGACGCCGAGTCCAAGCCCGGGGAAGCCACGTGGGAAGCGCCCTGTGCGTGGCCTCTGCCGGAGGCCCTCGGGCAGGCGAGGAGACGGCACCCCACCTGGCAGAGCGCACCTGCGGGAGGAGCCTCCCTCCCGCTCGCCCTCGGCTCGCTCCCACCACGGGGGAAACGGGCTGCGCAGAGCTAAGGCGACAGATTACGTTTCAGCCACATCTGGGTACTTGGAGGAGTTAATGAAGGAATGCAGGTCTGTACACCCCTCCCGCGGAGGTGACATAAGCAACCGCGCACGCACAGGCGCACAGATCCTGTACGCGCAGGTGTCCGGAGGAGCAGAAGGCCCTGTGGACCCCTGGCTCCCCGCCTCCGCCGCCTGAGGGCGCAGAGCCCAGACTGCGGGCCACGCTTCAGGCCGACCTTCCACGTGAGCCACAAAGCCGAGCTAGTCTGGGCACCATCCTGCCCGCAGAAACGCGCACCCACAGGGCTCCCTCCCTCCCAGTCCTTGGCCGTCTCCCCTCCTCCGCTGGGGCCGCTGCGGTGTGTCCTCACGCTCCCCGCAAAGGTTCCTGTCCCCCGGTTTGCAGAGCGTTCTGTGGAGAGAAGTCATGGAAGCGCCATGTCAAACCGCCACCTCAGACTTTATTTTACATCTTCCATGTGGGAGATACTGAGTTTGCCTCCAGTTCCACCGCCCCCAGGTGCAGACAGATGCCACCCTCCCATGGTCCCTCCTGGGGGCACCCCTGCTAGGCTCCTGGGGCCGCTAACCAAACACCACAGGCATAGTGGCTTCCGGTAACAGCGACCTCTTCTGTCACAGTTCAGGAGACAGAGCTCAAAATCAAGGACCCAGCAGTGTCCGTTCAGTCAGGGGTGCTGAGTGGGGATCTGCCCCATTCTCCTCTTGGCTTTTGGGGGGCTCCAGGTGTTCCCTGGCTCGTAGACACCCCCTCCAGTTTCTACCCCACCTCTGTCACCAAAAGATCTTCTCTTTGCTGTGTGCTCCCACACCTGCGCCTTCTGGACAAGGACTAGGGCCTGTGGACCCACCCCCCTCCAGCAGGACCTCCCCTTCACTCCACTTTATTGGCAAAGACCTTATGCCCAGATAAGGTCACACTCCAGGGTCGTGGGTGGCAATGACTTTGGAGACACCCTTCACCCCAGGGCAGGGCCCCAAACCTTCCTGGGTTCCACACCTCGGCCTGGTCTCTTGCGCTCACACAGCATTGAATCCCCTCGTTTTCTCTGCTGCCACAGGTTTTTAAGGTCCAGCTCCAGTGGAGTGCAGGGACCATAAAGTCACGGTCAAGATCGCAGTTTCCTGTCGCCCAGCCAACATCCGCCAAGTTCACAGCGTTTGCGTGGGGGTGACCTTGTTTGAAACCCTTTAATAGGATTCATGGGAACTGTTACGTATCGCAGACAAAAATGTCCCATTAAAACTAGGAATGAGTAATGCGACATATAACCACAGACTGTCTCTCTCTCCATTATGGTGCCATGTTGTCAAGGCTTAACCTCAAGTTCATGTGGAAATTGATGACATGGGTTTAATTCACGAGAAAGACATGTGTTTTTGTTTTGAGGTCTGGGTTTTCCCCTGCATCTTCCAGAGGAAGAAATACAACCTCTGAATTCAGTGACAACTGTCTCCACTGGGCGACCTGTCATTGCTGCGCTCTGAGTAAGCTGTTTAATGCACTTGCATCGAGGGCGACCTGGAAATAACTCACCTCCCTTCGGGGAAGAGTGAACGACAGGGGTTCACACTCTGGAACGAGGGGACAGAGTGGCCCACAGTGTCGCCAGGTTTCAGATGCCCGTGGGCCCTGCTGGTGGCTGAGACACTCCTCAAGGCGCCGCAAGCTGTCTTCAGTCCTCACTGTTGGGGGCGGGGATTGTTTTTCATTTTCCTGCGAGCTAAGAAAAGTGTGTCCCACGTGGTCAGACCATGAAGGTCAGCTGGACCAATAAAACTCTAGAGTGGAGGAACATAGAACACGCTCTGAGACAGGTGTTTGCGAGTGCTGAAGTCCCATGGGATTTATTTTGGGGTCTGTCTCTGTGCTGATCTTTGGCATTGAGGAAGCATGGTTTTGGATAAGAAAATTAAAGCTAAGTTGGAAATACCCCCGAGGCTCCCCTCGCACGGGCTTCCTCACCTCTGTTCTGCATCTGCGTGGTTGTTTGGCCCGTTTTCTATGTTTTGGATCAGAAATGGACCTGCCTGTGAAGCTGACTCCTCAGGGACTAGTGCGAGGGGTTGGTGGCTGGGATTGACCTGCGTGACTCACCAGGGTCACACCCCAGGCTTTCTCCGCGGGGTTGGGTGCTAAATAGTAAATGAAAACAGCACGAGGCCACCGGGGAAATGGTGTGAGCTTCAGCAGTTTTCCCGATTCCCCTGGGTGCTGCTGCCATGTGGCCCCGCAGTCCCTGCTCAGCGGGAGCAAAGGTGCCGGCCTTGCCCGTCCCCCGGGGCGCTGACCGCAAGGTGCAAGTTCCTTTGTTTCCTTCTGCATTGGAATGGAGGGGACTCAACGTGGGAAAACAGCCCCCATGAGCCTCCACCCACACCCACACCCACACACACCTGCTCCTGAGATATATCAGTGTGTGTGTGTTTCTCTTTATAGGAATCAGGACATAAAAAAATAACCATAGCTAAAAACACAAATGTAATATTTTTTCCAATCGAAGCTGGTCTTTAGTGGCTCCTATTAGGGAAGTTTAGAAAAGGAATGAAAGAAATCATCACACTTTCCAGGTTTTAAAATATGCATCTTGGCACGTTGGTGATAAAAAGTGTAAATTATCCTAAATGTTTCAACGGGTCCAGTTTTGCTGTCATCCCTGCTCTTACCTTGAGGCCAGTGCCCTCTGGTGGACGTTCCTAGAAGTGCAGCTCGGGTGGCAGGCGGGCGACGCCCGAGGCGCCCAGCACCGAAGGGGCTCCCTCTGCGCACCTTGTCTCTGCGCGCTCTGTTCCCTGCCCGCTCTGTTCCCTACCCGCAGAGGTTCCGCCCGTCGTCTGTTTTCTCACGTGGACTAAATGCTTTGGAGACCTGTAGAGAGGACATTGCCTTCCAGCTGAGAATTCTCAGAAAATGGTATCACAACTGTATTGAGATCATCTTTGTCTTTCTTTCTCTCTCTCTTTTTTTTTAGATTTATTTATTACTTTTAGGGAGAGGGGAAGGGAGAGGGGCAGAGGGAGAGAAAGACATCAGTGTATGATTGCCTTTCACCTGCCTCCAGGTACAGACCTGGCTGGAGACCTGGCTTGCAACCTGGCTATGTTGCCCTGGCTGGGAATCAAACCAGCGACCTTTGGGTTCGCAGGCCGGTGCCTTATCCACTGAGCCACCAGCCAGGGCTGAGATCATCTTTCTTTAGCAAAATAATTTTTCTTGTATATATGAGACATAAGCTTCATCCACAAGCCATGCTGGGAAAATATTGGAAATGCAGTCTAAGCCCACCTCTCGTAGGTGTCACAGATTTTTTTCTTTTCTTTCTTTCTTTCTTTCTTTTTTTTTTTTTTTTTTTGAATGGCCAAAGAAAAACAATAACTCCTGACCAGGGGTATGGAGCAGTACAGATGTGTTCCAAAAATCTCAGTCAAGTCCTGGCTGGTGGCTCAGTGGATAAGGCGCCAGCCTGTGAACCCAAAGGTCGCTGGATCGATTCCCAGCCAGGGCACATAACCAAGCTGCGGGCCAGGTCTCCAGCCAGGTCCGTAGCTGGAGGCAGGTGAAAGGCAACCCTACATGGATGTCTCTCTCCTCTCTGCCTCTCTCCCCTCCCTTCTTTCTAAAAATAATAAATAAAAATTTTTATAAAGATCTCACTCATTGTGCAGTCTCCTTAAAAATGCTGCTTTTCGGCCCTGGCTGGTAGCACAGTGGTTAAGGCGCCGGCCTGCGAACCCAAAGGTCGCAGGTTCGATTCCCCAGCCAGGGCACATAACCAGGTTGCAAACCAGGTCTCCAGTTAGGTCTGTGGCTGGAGGCAGGTGAAAGGCAACCATACATTGATGTCTCTCTCCCTCTCTGCCTCTCTCCCTTCCCCTCTTTCTAAAAATAATGAAATAAAATCTTTAAAAAAAAAAAAATGCTGCTTTTCTCTCCTATTCTGTTTCTATTTTCCAAACTTTAGGTTGCATCATGATGTTTTCCACTAAACCAGTTTACGCAATGATGTCAGACTGAAGACACTTTTCTGTGTTGTCCTCTCTCTCTCTCTCCCTCTCTCCCTCTCTCCCTCTCTCTCTCTCCCCCCCCCCTCTCTCTGCCAGTTCTCGCCTTTCCCCAACCAAGTCAGAGCCCCAGTACAAAATGTGGCTTCAAATGTGGGAATTCAGAAAGGTCCCAGTTCTGAACTATTGAACGGATCTGTTGGCATGATGTTTATTGTCCAGAAAGAAATCATTGTTTATCACCGACAGCCTCTGTGTTGGGCTCCAGAAAGCGCAGTCATCAGAGTGTCGGTGACCTTGTCGCATGCTGGGACTCATGAGTTCACCGGCGCAGGCGCTGCCACCACAGGTCCCGCGTCCCCCCTGCAGATGCGCCACCACTTCCTGCCCTGGAGGCCCAGGGGAAGCTGCTCCCCAACAGCGTGGCTGCCCGGTTGTGTGCCATTTAGAGTGACTTCACTCTGACAGTCAAACATCAGGGTGGAAATGCCCCTCTCCCAGGACTCGTGACCCCCACCCTGCCTGCCCACTGCATTTATGGTCAATTTGGTAATTTGGGGCCGGTTCGTCTTTTCTTAGCTGTTCCGACTTCTGTGTTTTGTTTGTGCTCATTTCCTGGCTCAGTTGCTGAAATCCTGCAGCCTGTCACGGAATGAAACTCTGGGCACAACCTGCCAGTTTCCCCGCTCACCCCTCCCTGGTTCCCAACCTGCATCAGTTCTATAACCTCTGCCAATTATTGTTTCTGTTGGCTCTTTGGGGGTGATCCTGTATTTACACCATCGTCATAATTCGGGTGCCTAATTAGTGAAATTAATTATGACGAAAGCTTTATGATGACTCAGTTTCACTCGGTTTACTTCACAAGGACCTGTGGGCTGCAGAGTGTGCGGCTCACCTGGTTCCCCGTTTGTAACGTCACGCCTCAGTTTCCGTGACTCACCGCCCAATGAGGAAAGTCAGGAGTGGGTCCCCACATTGGAACCTTCAGCACTCACTGCCATGTCACTGTCACATGGGTTATCCCACAAATGCTTCCTCCATCCCATTCAGGTGCATCGATGCCCTGGAGTTCCCAGTGTCTGCATGACAGGTATGACTGGCGTCTTACTGAGAGGACCAGCAACACCTGATTTCTCCTTCTTCTCCTTCTTCTTGTATTGTTTGCAAAATGTTTTATTGAATTCGTTGCGGTGACATTAATGAAGTTATATACGTTTAAGGCGTACAATTCTATAGTACGTCACCTGTACATTGTTTCGTGTGTTCACCCCTCCATCAAGTTTCTCCACCACCATTTATCCCCCGTTACACATTGTTGATTCACAAAAGGTCTGTGTTACAACAGCCCGGTATTCCTAAGTCCAAATGAAAAACGTTATTTTAGGTAATATGCTGAGTAACAGGCATTCCTATGCTAGCTGAATAAAAACTATTTTAAATAACAGCTCGTATAAGTCAAAGAAAAATAAGCTCTTTAAAGAGAACAGCTTCCTATCTGATGTGTTTAATGTCGGTTAATAACTCATCATTTACACCAAATCTCATCACTTGAACCAAATCTCCGTCCAGGTCCGGGTCGGAGGTTCAGGAAGCGGTGCGACCCTAGAACCACCAAAGGGATACTGGAAATGATTTCATTCCTTACCTGGAAATTCATGTCCTAATTCACTGTATTGAAGTTGTAACTTGAAAAACTTAGTTGATAATATCTTCCTTATAACGAAGACTTGATTGACTTTCTTCATGAAGTGTTACTACGGTGAGTTCTGATAACTTCAGAAAGAAAAGAAAAAATAACATCACAAATATACATGTGTGTGTGTTGTTAAGACTAATATTTAGCGTTTTACATCTTCGGTTTGTTTCTGTTCATCATCTGGGGAGTGACTTGACAGTTTCCATTTAATTAAATGCACATTTTAATCATTTCGCTGGCCTCCGTAGGCTACTTGTTCCTAAGTTAAATGAAACTCGTCCCTGGCGGTTCCTGTAACGGCCCCCGCTGACCTTCTGTGGAGCTTTCAATCTTCACTGTGTTTTGGAGACATGGCCCTATTAATTTGTACTTTATACCAGAGTTAGATTATTCTGTCCTTAATTACACTCTGTCAGTCCCGGGCTCTGTGCTCTGTAATTGTGACGGTCTTTCCTTGTGACCGGGCACCGTGTTGGTCTTTCCATTCTCCACGCAGTTTCTATTCTTAGAAATGCAGCTCTACTTCTTTCAACTTCTTCGGACGCTTGGATGACTTCTTCCTAAACCTAGTCATTTGGTCTCCTTCACTTACATGGAAATATATGCCTTAGAACTTTTCATTTTTTAGGTTGACTCACAGTACCCTGATGGAGGGGTGAGAACTTACTGGGAAGTTACATGTTCATGTATGTCATGTCATGGCATCCGTGTATGCCAATGTCACAAGTTTCTGGTCTTCACTCAGGGAAAAGCCATTGCCTGCTCTTTATTTTACTTTATGGTATTTTAGCTGGAATCAGGAAACTATTATTTTTCCCAGAAAACACTGGTCAATAACTGAGGTCTTAATCCAAACATTTTTTTCCCCTTTCAGTTCAAATTACATTTTTAAAAATGGTTTATAGGTGGAAATGGGAAAAAGTCAACTATCATTTGCTTCTTAAACTTTCATAGCATGTTTTTTACCTGATAATAAGTTTCTTCCATTCAATCTAAGTGATATTCAAATAAGTTAATTTCCAAAAATGCTTTACATTTTTATTTTCACTTTTAAGGATCATTTCATGATTTTATATAATTCAAAAAAGAAAATGTTTTAATCTTTTTCAATTTTCATAGCATATTTTATAGGTAATTCATTTTGCAAATACTTTGAGTGATATTTTGACTACTTCACACAACACACTTTTCTATCATTAGGTGTTGAAATTCTGAACACTTTTACTTTTTCTCATGTAAAGAAAAGCGCATGATGGAAAACTTCAGGAGACTTCTTCACTATTTAATTTACTTTTAAATAAAAATGACTATGTAACATTTTCTTACCTTTTCTCTTTATTAATAACGTTTTTCTCAGGAACCAATGTCGATGCTTAAATGAAATAGAAAAACATCTTCAAACTATCTGATGAAAACGTAAGCTTATTTTCCCTAGTTTTGGAAGGTTTGTTATACATCTTAATTTCTATCTAATTTCCAAAGATAAAATCATATTCCACTTCTTAAAAATGAGTATCTTTAAAACTCACTTTAATGTAAATGAGTTAATTAAATGGAGGTTACTCTCAAAAGGAAAATGCTCATTATGCTGCATTAAATATACACTTTAAATATTTCAAATTAATTTTTCCCCATTTTATGCATTTTGAGGTGTTTTAGTGTCTCTAGTGGGTGGAAATATATTCACCAAGTGCAGACATTTTCCAAGAATCCCAATCTACTCACACACGTGCATGGTGACTCCAGAGCCTATGAAAGTTTGACAACATTATAATTTTGCCTTTACATCAATTGCTGCGACAATGACATTGACTTTTGTGTATACAATTATTTTCTGGAATATCGGATGTTTCTTACTCACTAATGCTCCACTTACTTCATTCAGTCACATGCTCTCCATGGAATATGCCTCTTTCTTGAAGGACTGTGCCTCTTTCTTGGCTTCAGGCACTATCCTCCGGGGGTCAGAAGTGGGCCTAATGCTTCGCCCTGAGCACAGCCCTTGAATTAATACTCATCCCCTTGGAGCCCAGCTGTGAAGCCCCGGCCGCTTCTGTCCTCCGCCAGGCTACCGGGAGCCTCCCAAGAGAACTACACTGATCCCACTTCCCTGCAGCCTCTCCCCTGCCACACCCTCCCCATTTCCTCTCCCACATGTTGTCCGTGTCCCTGGGTCATTTTGCTGAAATATTTTAATCTTGATTTCATGTTTTTATGAAAATTCATGCCACGCCCGCATTTGCTCACACACACAAACACAGATCTATTCCAGCTTCTGTCAGCCGGGCCGGAGAAGGGTGAGATATTAGATATAATTTCGTATCGGGATGGAGTCACTCATCCCAAAGATTTCCTTTGCTAAGCAACACGGCTCTGCTTATGCGACACCTGTTAGTATTTTAAACTATGTGTGTTACGACATGTTCACGCATAGGAAAGTACTTTGTTTTCGGATTCCCCCAAGTGTCTTAGAAGCAAAGTGAGTAAATTGTGTGAATTAATTAACTCTTTTGTATTTATGAATGTGGGATCGCTACCAACTCACATAGGGTTGGTATGGCTTCCGTTTATATTGTAAAATAAGCAAACAGCTATTTTTGTAAGATCCTAGCACGTAGACCTAATCCAGACATTATTTTTCCTTCATACATTTTGTTAGGAAGGCCAATTAGGTCACCGTTTTGGTCCATTCTCAGATACATGCTCAACCTCCTCAGATGAGAGTCATTTCCAAAGTTTCTCGCGATTCCAAAATCCTATGTATCCCTATTTCCCAGAATCCTGTGTGACCCAGCCATGAAGTCCTATTTCAGTTCTTCTAAAGTGACAGGAGCAAAGGCGGCTGGGGTGACCCAAAGTGGAACTCTGCCCCTTGAGACCAACAAACCTTGGAAGAACAGGTGGAAAATAGAACAAACACCAGCACAGCAATGGACACAAAAAGCTCAGACACATGTAGAACTCCTTGCATCAAAGCCGTGACAACTGTCCCGCCAGCAACAAGGCTGCACGATATTTTCGTATTTCCTGGCACTAAAGCAACACCTAAGTAGGAAGTCCGTCATTCAGTGACGAGTACAATCTGAGGTGGGGACATGTGCTACTAGTTGTCCTGGGCTACCAGGCAAATCCCGATTTCCGATCCTTAAACGTGCGCGAGGGTGGTAGCCGGGAGAGGCAGTCACTTCGTGGTTTATTCTAACAGTGTGGATGAGAATTGTGAGAACATGGCATCTCTTTCCTGTGTTTTTTGACTGAAGTGCATTTTTACATTTGAAGCAAACATTTATAAAGTGAATCACACCATTGCTGAGGCTGTACTGTCATGGAAGATGCTGAACCTTCTGGGTCTGTGCTTTTCATACCGTTTTCTCATTCCCTCCCAGCAGCACCGAATCGAATTTGTTGAGTTTTACAGCTGCTATTAAACCAACCAAGACCTGCTATCAACAACCTCCCTGTTTGGAGAAGAATTTCTGTGCTCCCTGGACGATTGCTTTTTAGCCTGACCTTGACCTCCACGCAGACCTTCGCATGTGAAGACCCCTGCGGTCTGCGGTTGTGCTAACCACAGAATTCTATCTCTTGACTGGCTTTAGGCCGGACCATTTCTCCAGCGCTAATGGCATGTGGGGAATTGCAAAGGCTATGTGACCCAAGCTCCCTGTTTTGCATTCGCGTTACCGTGCGTAAGAAAGAGTAAGTAGGCAAAACGAATCTCGGTGGAAGTGGCCTCATCACGGAACTTAGACACCTTGGTGCTCCCTGCCTATTTGAAATACACAGGACGTTTCATTTTAGAATGTGGTAAAAACCCCGCGAAAAGGAGTGACCCCATGAAAGGTGTAGCTTTAAGATGATTTGATCCCTTCAACGTTTGCCAATTACTTGAGGCTCATTATTTAAAATAAATGCCCTATTTGAACAACAGAAAAAAGATATAATTATTGCTGACTTTGAGGCACTGTCTCAAAGTGTCCCTCTTTGTCCCACGGCAAAGATTTGCTAGAAGACCACCTGGTCCGTGCATGGGACATGGAAACAGGGCGTCGGCGCCTGAACCTGAGACTCCTGGGAGGGGCCCCCTGATTTCACTTCTGTTTCCCTTTGTATATATTCCTAAGCAGGATGCTGTATGTATGAAGCCTACGTGAGCTCTTGCAGTAAGTGAATCATTTTCATCAATAACTCTAATGAGGATTGCATTTGAGTTTAATTCCCAGCATTTTCCAGCACTGTTCTCTTAACCCCAACCAAGCCTGAAGCAGCAGCACCCATCTGTCATTCACCGCCTTTGCGGCCACGGACCCTGCCTGCTGTGCACAGGACATGTACACGCAGTGGACGCTCAGGAAATGGGTGGAGAGTTGCAAAAGGTACAAACTCCCAGCAATACAATGAATCCGTCGCGGGGAGGTGGCGTCCAGCCCGATGGCCGGGCTCACCACACTGAGCCGTGTATTTGGGGTCGTTAAAAGAACAGATCTCGGAGTTATCACAAGGAAACCGTGGAACTGTGAGGCAGCGGAGGCGAACTAAGTTTACAGTCTGGTCATTCCGTGGTGTGGACAGGCAGCACTGCGTAGCGCTGCACACCTGACACCAACACAACGCTGCACGTCAATTTTATGTCAGTAAAACTAGAAGAAAATGAAAGAACAGAAGGCACACTGTGTAAATAGTCAAACCACAGATATCCTCGTGATGGACATTTGACCCGCATGTCACTTAGTCAAGTTTACCTGCAGGAAAGAAACCTCTGACCTGCCCTTCAGCCCAGCGGGTCAGAGTTCTGGTCACAACTGTCGCTTTATCAAGAAAGTCTCTGGTGAAATGCCTGGTTACGCTGCGGCCACCTCCTCCTGAAACCACGTCCTCTGTTTTCATTGGAAAAAAGAGAGTTAAAACCAGGACCAGGTAAAATTTTTTAGAAGGAGTCTTTTTCTCTTTCAGAACACAATCTCTTCTAGGTAAATTTTGAATCCTATCCCCACAAATAAGGCACTCACAGGCTTTTTGTTGGTTTAAATGTTTTATTCATTATTTTTAGAGAGAAAGACAGGGAGGGAGGGAGAGAGGGAGAGAAACATCCATGTGTGGTTGCCTTTCACCTGCCTCCAGCTACGGACCCGGCTGGAGACCTGGTTTGCAACCTGGTCATGTGCCCTGGCTGGGGATCGAACCAGGGACACTTGGGTTCCCAGACGGAACTCACAGTTTTATATCTTCCAAAACACACACCCCTTTAACCTGGTAGTGGTAACAAACCAGGAAAGTAAAATTTTCCTGGATGAAAAGGACTTGAAGAAATGCAGCTGTGAAGTCCCCTCCAAACGGAGAACACAGGCTTGAAAGTGGTCGTTCTCGAATGGTTCTGAATAATTGATGATGAACTAATTAATAGTGAATTTTGTGTCTCTTATAATTACTAACATTGGTTAAACGGAGCCCTAATAAATATCACATAAGCTATTGAAAAGTTCATTTTCGTCAGTATTGCTAACCCTTCCTGTAAACATCCCTGAATTAATGATTTCTCCGAGGCTGAAAGATTCTTGCTCTCTTGACCTCTAAAATGATGAGGTTTGGTTAACTATTAGGGTGAAGGATTTTTACTTTTACATAAATAACACGTAACTATTCTTAAGGTTTGAGGCCACATAGTTTTGTAATTCTATCAGTCAAATAATATTGATAATAAATTTGTAAATAGCACTTCAGATTTAAAAGACAAGCTGTACTTTATGATAATCCATCTTTTAAAAAGCCAAACAGCTAGAAAACAGCTTCTCTTTGAGCTGATTTAAAACATTACAATATCCATCATTTATTTGCTCTAATTTTGTCAGATTTATTATTTGTGTCAGACACAGATATTTCTGGCTTCTGATAAATTGCATCTAGAAGAGCTAATTCTAGGACAGTGAAGAATTTCAAACATGTGACATGTTTATTACTGTTCAAAACCTCCACTAAGAGATTTAGATCCAATACCTTGGCAGATAAAATAGGAAAATACTGAGTGTGGTTAAAATTCATCTTGAATCAAATTAGTTTTTAGAAATAAGTATTTACCCTTACCATTTTTTCTTGGGTAATTTCTATATAAACCACCTCTTTTAAGTATTTCAAAAACATAATCAGTATAATTTGGTTACTATTGTCTGATAGTGGTAACACGTCTTACCCTTTTATTTTAAATAAATATGTTATTAAGTGCATTCTGTAAGCCCATAAAGGGCCTTCGATAAAATATTTTTGAAGACTTTTCAGGTGCTTCCAAAGTTGTTCTTGGGCTACTTCTTTATCCATTATGCAAATATTTCAACCTATTAATAATTCAAATACCAACACATTAATAATTAGGATCTCCATTACAAACCTGACCTTTCATTGAATTCTATGCGAGGAGACTGAAAAATGAGCCACTTGATTTATGCCAAGAATAAAGGTTAAAAACCATTTTCCTCGTCAACCTCGCCTTTCTCTCTGCGGCTCACTCAGGCCCTGAAGGAGGACGCTGCCCGCTTCCTGCCACGGCGCCGCGGCCCCCGCGCGGGGCCACCAGGAGCCACCGCGAGCCAGCGCCCCTCCCGGTCTCCCTGGGACAGTCGGGGACCCTGACGCTCCGGGGGTTACGGCGGCCCGGCGGTGGGTCCACGCGGAGCGCTGGGAGCAGCAGATTCCGCAATTCAGTCGATTCAGACACAGGCCCGGGGAACCCAATCAATCAAACCGACCGCGCGTTCCCGGTTAATTAGTCCTTGGAGCGCAGCGAGGGCCGCAGAGGGGCAGCCGCAGCCAGCGCCCGGGGAAGCGCGCCCGGACCCCGCGAGGCGCGACCGCATGGGTCGCGGGGGTGGGCACAGTGGGCGCCCGGACTGTCCACTTGGGAAGCTTCTGCCGCCTTGTCGGGCCGCTCCCGGGTCCCGCGCTGCGGGGTCGGCACGGGCCGCCGACCCTGGGGGCGCAAACGTGGCCACTGACAGCGGCGCCGGGGCGCACGTGCAGGGGAGCTCGGACGGGCCAGGCAGTTTCTGGAACTTTCCTTCTTCTGGCGGCTCCTCGTGGGTCAGGAGAAGCGCGCTGGTGGCCCCAGGACCCTCCGGGACCTCGCGGACCTCCTGCTCCTTCTCCTCGCGTGCGTCACCCGCAGAAGCATTCATTCCGCGCAAATACGCGCTCAGCAGGTGGGTCCACGGAACAAGAACAAGCCAGGACTTGGCAGAAGATGCTAAAATGGGCCAATGTTACGTTAGCGAGCTCAGATCACTGGGCGAAGAGACAAAAGAAAGCGGTTAGGAGCTGTTAGGCCCTGGCTGGTGTGGCTGGGTGGGTTGGGCGTCGGCCGTGAACCGACGGGTCGCCAGTTCAGTTCCCAGTCAGGGCGCAGGCTGGCTCGCGGGCGAGGTCCCCAGTTGGGGCAGGAGAGGCAACCACACATGGATGTCCGTTTCTCTGCCTCTCTTTCTCCCTCTCTTCCCCTCTCTCTAAAAACAAACAAATACATCATTTTAAAGGAATTTTGAAAACCTATTTATTAAAAAAACAAAAGAAAAGAAAAACTACCAGTTTACAAACGCATTTGGGCTGCATGGTTCCGTGTATTTTTAAAATTTGAATCACCGATGTTTACCTATGAAGAGATGACATGGGTAAGGCTATTTTAATACATTCCTTTTTTAACTTTTCATCTACAGCTGTAAGGGAATGACACAGCCATGTTTCATAATAATCTGACTTTGACTATGTATTCCCCGTTACCGCTGAGTCTTACTAGGGGTGGTAATTACTAGCGTCTTCTTTCCGCTTTGATCCAGATCCAGCAAGTCCACTTTGGGGTACACAGTCAAAGGAAACCCAGATCCAGCAAGTCCACTTTGGGGTACACAGTCAAAGGAAACCCAGATCCAGCAAGTCCACTTTGGGGTACACTGTCAAAGGAAACCCAGATCCAGCAAGTCCACTTTGGGGTACACAGTCAAAGGAAACCCAGATCCAGCAAGTCCACTTTGGGGTACACAGTCAAAGGAAACCCAGATCCAGCAAGTCCACTTTGGGGTACACAGTCAAAGGAAACCCAGATCCAGCAAGTCCACTTTGGGATACACTGTCAAAGGAAACCCAGATCCAGCAAGTCCACTTTGGGGTACACTGTCAAAGGAAACCCAGATCCAGCAAGTCCACTTTGGGGTACACAGTCAAAGGAAAGGAAGGCGGTGGGCTGAAGAGATTCTGCACCCCCGGTTGCATTGCGGTGATATTCATAGTGACTAAGAAATGGCAACAGGCTAAGTGTGTCTGCCAATGAGTGGTGGATAAAGAAAATGCGACACCCTGGCGGTTCCCCAGGGCTGGGGTTGGGGAGATGGGCCAAACAGGGTCCCCCTCCGCCAGCAGACGGATCAGCCGAGGAGAACGGCATGGCCACACTCGCTCCAGGCTGTGTGGAACATTGATTGAAAAGTGCCCAAGAGCGGACATTTTTCAAGTTTTCAGGACAAAACAATGCAAACTTGCAACTACGTGAAATGATGGCTGCGTTGACTAACCTTTTGTGAAAGTAATTGTGCAATGGACGCAGATGTAAAATCACTATAGGTGCACCTTAAACGCATGCAGTTATGTCGAGTACGACTCAATGAAGCCAGAGAAAAAGAATCTTCTTTAACAAAGAGAATACATTTTACAGGAAATTTAGATTTCTGTATTCTTGGGGGAAAAAATCAGGAAACACAGCAACATGAGGCCCTAAGCTGCCCACTGAGGCTGCGGGGTGTCTTCTCCTGTAAAATCGCCTGGAAAGAAGTGATCCTCGTGTCTCCTTCCAACAAACCGGTGCCCTTGGATGTCTAATCATGATGGAGACTTGGATTTGCACTTCCTCCTGGAAAGTGTCGTGTGCAATGAAATCCCAGAAAATGCAGCAAGTGGGCCACTCCCACATTGTGGGTATAAAGAGTTGCCAAGGTAACTGTAAGGAATACGGAGACGCGTAGCAGCCAATTCTCACTCATAGAGAAAATTCCAGACCCCAATCAATAATTGGATGACGTTGCCCGTGCGGTTGACAAGGACAGTTAGCATCTTGGACACCATTCTCGGTTCTTGTTCCCATCCAATCACAGATCACTAAACCTGAGCATTTCCTAGCTTCCCGCCCTGCGAATACTGCACTGTTATAAAGTTATTAATATTCATGTGACATTTATTACACACAATCAGCTTTGGACAAGGCCACTTATCTGGGGTCCTCGACGAATAATAATAATTTGTGCTGGACGAGAAGATGCGGCTGGTAATTTAGTGTAATGTGCGTTTTCCCCGATTGCTCCCCAGGGGGAGGGAAGGCTGGCTTCAGGGAAGACAAAACACGCTACCTCCGTGTGTCTCCCCACCTGTCCCCACGCTGGAGCGATCTGATCTCCGAGGACACTCAGGACCACCCAGCTCCTGGCACCCAAAATGGACCACCTTGGAGGCAAGGTCATTACTATCTGTAAACTCCCTGCAGACAGCGCATCTCTTAATTTACCCCTCTCCCCAGCCCCGAGGCTTTGCCTCCAGCCGTGTTCCTATGAGCCCCAGAAGCGAGGTGGGAAGCCACGTGCTCTTTTCTTCGTCCTGTGCTGGTAAGTATTTAGAATGACCTTCTTGGTTTAGCCGTCGGTGTCCGTGATGGCATGTGAAAAGAAGTCGGAAGATTTCCAGTTCATTCAGCGCATCATGATGGTCCTTGTATGACTCTATTGACCTGGGTCGTGTTTCAAATCCTGTTTGTAACCTCACGGGGTCTAAATCAGCGACGTGATCATAAACGTATTTAGTTCACATTTTTCTTCCTTTACCAAGAATTTCTTGTGAATATAATTTAATCCAAGTGGGAGTCCTCTTTATAATTTTGAGGCAGGGAGCAGAATTATGACTCCCTGTAGACTCGACCCTCTGACTCCTTCTCTTAAATTCTATTTCATCACTTGTCCCCACGCCCAAGTGTGTATATCTTCCCACACTTGTAAATGAACTCTCTCAGCACATCAGCCTAGATAAATAAATCCTGCAACAGCAGAGGAGTGGATTTTGTAGAATGTGCTGTGCTTTTTCTTTTAGGTAAATCAGCTCTCCAACACCTTCCCACAATGGCTTGAAAGTCACCGCAGAAATCGACTGAAAAGGACCCATTGGTGACCAAGAGAATGGACCATCCAAGCTTTGAGTGGCAATGATGCAGAAAAAATTCAAAGGAAACCATTAAGATAACAACAACTGTCCCCAAAGAGAGCCATCCCAGCTGCATTCGGAACACAGGGGAGCCAACATAAGACCTGGGCCCTGACTGGATCAAGGGGTGGGGCCCTGTGTGGGCTGTTTGAATCTTCCCCCAGCTTGGGAAGCACAGGGTGACATCAAATGACCAGATTTCAGAGCCAACTCCTGCCTGAGCCCTGTGAGGTTGGAGCCACGGGTGGGTGGGTGAGTGACCCCCACATGTGTCTATGCAGGAGTGTCCCCCGAGGAGGGAGGAGACCATGGGACACATGACATTGTACAGAACAGCACTGCTCGGCCGTGGAGTGGGCAGAGTCACCTGTGACCCCAAGACTCTGCAGAGCTTACAGGACACGTGTCTGTTCTAGGGAGCCGGCACCTCTGAGTGACCCTCACAGCATCTTGGATGGTTTGTGTCTTCTGTGTGAAAAGGTGAAACAGAAGAGAGAGCCGATGTAGTCACTTTACACTATAAATGCCTTTCGTGTTTTCATTCTTCCCATGAAATGGTAAGTAAGCAAAGGGTTCTGTGTATCTTGCAATATGTTTGTTTTCATCAGGAGCTACTGAAAAATCCATCATTGGTTCATTCCCTTGGTGGACAAATGCTCAGGGCCCCATGTCATGCGCACGACACCATCACGGTTTTCACAGCTGTGACCCACGCACACGCCCAGGCCCATGCAGATTTCTGTCATCATCGCTGCTGTGTCAACAGCACCCAGTGCTGTGCCGGGTCATAAATTAGCTGACGACATAACCCTGGGGTTTTACGGTTTTGATGATTACTCTTATAAATTGATTTGAAGGGTGAGCTTCCCTAGGTATAAATTATTTTCTCAAATACAAACGTAGGGCAGTGAGCAGCTCTGAGCCACTGTGCTGTCCTGTGGAGAAGGCTGGCCCACCCAGAACAGGCAGGAGCTGCCCACTGAGGCCTCCAGTCCCGACTGGGTCCTGGGGCTGGTTGGCAGCCAGAACGTAGCGTTCTAGCCTGACGACATGCGCCTGCAACACGCATGTGTGAGGGTTACTTTTACCACACTTTTTTGATAAAATGAAGTATTGAGAGAAAAACTTGAACATGGTTCTTCAGTGCAAGCACACAGCCATGGTACATGCGGCCTTGTATAAGGAATGCACATGCAATGCATGTAACATGTGTGTGTACACGTTCACACATGCACAACCCACCGAAGGGAGGACCATTATTATCCCAAGTTCACTGTAGCATCACCTACAACTAGTAAATGGCCATTGTGTGCTTTAATATCTTTTTTAACAGAGAAAACATAATTGTTAATAACAGGACATTTTTATTGATAACTTAGGTTTGTACAAGACAATGCTTATAATATTCATTAGCATGCCTTTGGATTTACTTTATTTGATATGGCTGAGAAAATGATATAGATTTGTAAAATAATTTGAGGTTCAGATAGTCTCATGTTAACTATGTAACTAAAAACCATAAGACCCAAAAGTAAGTTATCTGCATGATATTTCTGCTCTTTCTTTTTCCTCCTATTTACCCCTGAGCCAGTCCATTTGACAGAGGCAAGATTTTAAAAACGGAACACAAGGAAATGGCAGATATTCTATCGTGTGGTAATGGTTTATTCTAAAAGCAAACTCACTTTTGGAGTCAGTGACATGAGCTGTGGACCCACCGTGTTCATGAGTTCTGGTGTTACTCGTTATTATTGCTATTATATTTCTTTGTAAGAGTTCTTTTGTATTTATTTATTTTTAAAATTTTTAAATACATCACTTCTTTGCATGGCGTAAGCATATCTGTTTTAAATTTTTAAAAAGCTATACAATATATGTAAAATAGGCCCCTTACAAAAGAACGGAAGCTTTCATTTTACATCAACAGCTATCTGTTTCTTTAGTGATCACACAGGATAGTTTATCTTTGAGGCCAGTGGCTTCCTTGAGGACTGGGACGATGGTTTGTTGCTCTGAGTGTCCTTAGCTCCTAGCAGAGTAGCCAGTGGCCAGTAGTGTCTCGGGATGTGCATGTGTATCTGATTTTCAGGGCATGCCCTGCTTCCCTTTGTCCATCCAGATACTTCTTCCCTAGGTGTGGAATCACTGCTGCCCGTCATGTTCCCACTTCACGTGGGCCTCTTGGGGGTACCTGCAGGTGCAGTTCCACCAAAGCGGAACCACAGGACACCTGGTCAACCACTTCATGGTGCCGTCACGTTGAAAGGCCATCTCAGCATCTGAGGTTTGTAGGGAGAAACCTGGCCTCCTCTGCTTTCCACTAATTTTTGTTCATTTTTTCACTCTTCTGAGCAAATATCTCTTTTAGATTCTATTCTGATGTACTGGTAATTTTCTAGGCTCACTAGAAAATAAAATTTTATTCCTTCTACATAGTTAGAGTAGTTCATATAAAGCGTTGTTGGAGAGGAGAATAGAAAAATAACCAATTCTCTTTCAGCACAATTTACATTATCATGTGCTTTTGATGTTCGAGGAAAAAACAACAATAAATTGTTACCATTTCAAAGTGATCATGTAAAATGTTTTAGGCTTTTAAAGGGTGCAAAAGCAAAACGTTATAAAAATTAAAATGCAGAAACTATCCCCACACTCTTATTTTTAATAGAAGTAAGTATTGACAAAGGAGAGCAGATGTCAAACCCAACATCCAAACACAATGGTCATTAGGCTCGTGAACCAATCTTTTGAGGATAATTGAGGGTAGAATGTGTTTTAAATGGACATTTAGGCCAACAAATGTGTATTTTTACATAGAAAATGTGTATTTTCTCATACATTCTTTCCCCAAACGATAATCAAATGTTTAATCTCAAGGTGACTATAGTCATAAATAGCATTTGAAGAGGTTTTCTTTATTTTAACCCCCTCTTCCCACAATTATGAAAACCATTCATTATTTTTGTCTGTTTTAGAGTTATAATTACATACCTTCTCCCTGAGATCTGACGTCTGGAAAGCGGCAAATATCTATTTTTCTTTCCTTTCCATATGTTGATTTTTTTTTTTAAGTGAGAAAATACTGAATACTTTCTGGGGAATATATTACGTTTAAGTAGTTGCCAGTCTTCCACAACTTTGAATAATGGCATTTGTCACGGCGAAGTATTACCTGCGCAAAGAGAGGACCCGGTGACCCTGTCGCCCTCGGACCACATCCAGCACCGCAGGAACAACACACTAATCAGCCCAAGGTGCATGGGGGGCAGGTGGGTGGGAGATAACTCGCAGCCCCCGGCGCGCTCACAGCCGCATGAGGCCAAATGCATCTTGAGTTAGTGGATGTGATGGGACAGAATTGCTGTTGGGAGTGTGATGAATATTTCCTGCATAGAACGAGTAAATATGAAGCCTTCGATTTCGTTTTAGATATTCATATTCTTTCCTTTCCGAAATCCTAAATACCTACGGTTGTGGCTAGACCCACAGATCGTTCGAGAAAGAAATAAGAATTTAAATTGTTTATTTAAATGTGTGAACATGTGACGTCCTCTGGGAAGATCTTCACTTGAAAAAATAAAAAACGTAAATGTTTTGTCGTGTTGTGATTTATTATTGACAAAAATAACAGTGACTCAGCCACAGGGCTTGTGTGTGACCAGGTGGGGTCCAGGCTGCAGAAAGCTTGCCACCCACCTAGGTGAGGTCGCACAGAGCTAGTTACCTTCTCTGTTCCTAGTAACATCGTAAGGGTTTTTAATTGGAGGCACCTTACTTTACAAGTGTAATGTCCACACAAAACGCACAACCGTGCCCTCTGCAAGCAACGTGAACCGTGTCCAGGGTGTGTTAATTCATAACCTGGAGAAGCAAACGTGTCCTTCCTCACTCTGATCTGCCAGTTTCGCTCAGCTTTGTAGCAGAGAGAATACCAAATAATATTTTAAGGAAATTTGATTCTTGAGGCTGTTGTGCTCTCTTATACATAAATTACCCTTAAATCACAATGGTTATTGAAATAAAAATTCCATTTCTCTTACGCTGACAGTTCCTTGCGGGGCAGGGACATTGCCCCACCAAGGTCAATCAGCAAGATTGCCTGTGACACCAATGTGATTATTACAGTCGCGCCTTTTATTTTTAATATTTCCCCCTGACAGATTTATTTCTTTTCAAGTCAGAAATATTTCTTCTTAGGGAAAAAACATATAGCCTCCTTATATTTTCTGATACCGAAAATTACCAGGTGCCAAGCCGTGAGCATGAGGAAATTGAAGACCTTCAAGGGTTACCTTAAGCACCACAAAGGCACAGAACTGTGATGGAGCAGGTTAGGCACTTTCATTGTGGCTGCTTGGTTCATGAAAAATGAGAAATAGGTTTTCTATTACTAAATATAATGAATTTCCTTTCTACCCTGTCACAAATTGTCAAACTTTATTAAACGGAGAAAGATCTGGCGCGAACATTTCTAAAGGGGTGGTATGAATACCCATGCTGGGCCCTGAATAAAAGCTACGGCTTTGGGTGCGGGTTTTCTTTTTGCTTGAAATCCTACAGCTACTGAGGTTCATCAGTGAGGTCATACTGGACCAACTTTGACCTAGAAATGGAACATTTTTAAATGTCTTACACTGAAGTCAGGTACGTGTATTTCCTCTCACTGCCCAGCGGCTCCCGAAAAGGTTAACCATCTTCTGGCAACAGAGAGATGTTACTCAGTGCCTGTCAGGAGCAAGCCGGCAACCTCATGGGCAATTGCCTGGGACCCAGTGACCGTGAGGCCATCGGGAGGGAGGAAATGACAGCATTAAGTTCCTGGTCACTGGGTGACGTCCGCCATTGTCCTTGGAGGTCAGTAACCCCCAGAGCGTTGAAGAGTTTGCATTGTCTCTGTGTTCCACCTACTCTGCAGGACTGCTGTGACCTCAGTGAAAATAAGCCCTCACACATCCTTCCGATCCCTTACACTGTCAGAAATGTCATGTTTCCCTGTTGCCTTTCAAACCCCTCCATGCCCACCTCATAGGAGGGATCACATGACCCAGATCCTGCCTTGGTCTGCCTGAGGGACCTGCCCAGGCTGACTGGCCAGGGTCCCAGAGCCCCTGCCCCTCCTCGGATGCAGGGAAATGAATCGTGGGTGGCAGCCCTCTGCCAGGAGGAACATTCAAGTGCTTCTTGGGCATATACGTCGTTCAGTTGAGGTCACAAGGAACAATCACACACAAATGGCACTGAAAAGCAGACTTCGTGGTACAGTTAAGATAACCAGCAATTCTCAGAAAACAGTAACGCAAGGCTATTGGTTACTCTTGAACAAATGCCCATGACAACCAAGATGTGGCGGGTTTATGAGAGTCACAGGGAACTTGGAAGAAACGGATCTTGTCTTGCCATCATTAGTCATGCGATGGATGTAGCATGTCACAGGAGTATGTAAACATCAGACTTGCCCAAAGGCGGTTGGTTAAAAGTCTAGAGAAAATATCAAGCTGACTCCGTCTCCCAAGGCTCTGAAAGAAAAGACAACCTTGAAGAGACAGAGACAGAGAAAGAGGGACCCAGAGGGAGAAGAGCAGGAGGAGAGAGATAATAAACACTGAATTTTCCCAAACACAAATGAGTGATTCCATCTTGGTAGGGTGTATGTTTCTAGGAATTTATCCATTTCTTCTAGATTTTTCAATGTGTTGGCATAGGATTCATAGTGGTCTCTCATGACCCCCTGTTTTTTCTGTGGCACCAGACGCTGCCCCCTCTTTGTGATCTGACACCGGATCTGCCCTGGGGAGCGGCCCCTGTGCCCGTGAGAAAGCAGTGTTCTGCTGTCAGATACCATGTTCTCCCGCCTCTCTCAGAACTTGAACATCAACTGCAAATATCAAAAATACCGATTGTTTTGAAGGCATGAATCGATGCAAGGATGTGCTGATATTTCTGTAGACGGTTTCTATCTATGAGCCTCAAACCACGTTTTACTTCCGCCACTTAAAATTAAATGAGAACTAAATGTTCTCAGAAATAGTGGACTGAGACTAGATCTCATCTACAATCGTATTCCCTTTTGCGGTATAACATTGTCCCTAGTTTTTAAAGCAACATAGAAGGTAGCATTAAATTATAAGGAGCCTAAATGATTAACTAGGCGAACGCTGAGTGGTAACTTCTAATAAAGAAAGTGTGAAGGACTTCTGGTAAAAGGGCCGGCACTGCAAACAGCTTCCAAACCTTAAGAACTTCCTCTTGCCTACGGGGCCCTCTAGTGGAGGAAAGGGCGTCACGCCAGAATCTGCGGGGAAAGAACGGGGTTCGGTCCAGGGGGCAGCGGCCGGGACTTCAGGCCGCGGGGGTCGTCGCACGGCCTTGCCCAGGTCGAGCCGCCACGAGCGCGTGGGAGGGGGTCACGCAGCGGAGGCCACGCGGCGGGCGGGCGCCCCGTCAGGCCTCTGGTCTCACGTGCGCGTCCCCAGCCGCCACCTCCGTCCCCACTGACGGCGGCGCTCGCCGGTGCTGCCGCCGGACACGACAGCCGGAAGCCGCGCGGGAGGCCGTGCGCCGGGCTTCTCCCCGGAGCTGGGCTGCTGGGCGGGTGGCAGTGGGACTGAAGCCCGTGGGCCGGGAACGTCGGGGCGCCGTCGACAGCGGGGGTGGGGGGTGGGGGTCCCCGCAGCACCGCGGCGCGGACAGGGTGAAGAGCAGGAAGTGGTGTTGTCCCCCGTCGGGTTTGGCCAGCGGTGGCCGCCCCCATCCTCAGCGCCAAGGCGGCGGCCGGCCGCCGGGGGGGGGGGGGGTGGCGCACCTCCTCCGGGACTCACACCCCGGCCTCGCCGCGCGGCGCAGGTGCTGAAGGTGCCTCAGTGCCGTCCAGCTGCACCGTCCCGGTCCCCGCGGCCGGACTCCCCCAGCCCTAAGCACGCGCCCCACTCCGAAGGTCCCGGCCCCCGGACGTCCCCGGCACCGTGTCCACCTGCAGTGTCCCCCCCGCCCGGAGAACGCGCACCACCCAGGACCATGGCCGCTCCTTCCTTTTCGGTTCCCGTCCCCCCCGACGGCACCGGACTCACGGGAGGAGCTGAATACGGGCGAAGTGTCCCGGTGCGCAGGGCGTCCTCACCCAGGCCTGTCAGCTGGCGAAGCGGTTCCACTCCGCCTCGGGGAACCGCAAGTTCGCCTTGGAAGCTTCTGGAACTGGGGCTGCCGTCCAAACCCCTCCCGGCGTTCGCCCCAAACTCACCGTTTTATTCCCGCCGCGTCCCCGCAGGCTCGGGTGGCAGCGCGCTGGGCCGCCACCTGCTCCCGGGCCCCGCGCGCTCGGCGGATCTGCCCGGGTCCCTCTCCAGCGCAGCCCTCTGCTCCCCGCGGCCCGCGACGCAGCCCCCCAACTGCTGCGGATGCTGGGGGGCACCGGGCGAGAAGCACCGAGCTGCGCCTTCCCTTCCCGCTCTTCCTTCACGAGCACTGAGGAGCTGGGCCCCGTCCAACGAGTCCCCCCGAGTGTCCCAGTACCGACCCACGGCCCCTTGTGTGTCCCAGTACCGACCCACGTCCCCCCGCGTGTCCCAGTACCGACCCACGTCCCCCCGCGTGTCCCAGTACCGACCCACATCCCCTTGTGTGTCCCAGTACCGACCCACGGCCCCCCGCAAGTTCCAGTACCAACCCACATCCCCTCGCGTGTCCCAGTACCGCCCCCACATCCCCCTGCGTGTCCCAGTACCGACCCACGACACTGAAAACACACGAAGCGCCCAACAAGCCCTGTCGCTGGCACGTAGGACGTTGCAACACGACGCATGAAGGGCCACGACCTTGCAACACCCGGTCCTGTTTGATGGGGACGCGGCTTCCTAATGACGGGTGTCCTGGGAGAAAGACCCCAAGAGCCTCCCCGATCGTCCACCAGCGCCGTGACGTCACACGCGCGGTGCGCAGCCTGAGTTCTGGTGGCGACGTCAGTCCGACGGCTCAGAAACGTTCCCTCGGCGGTTCCCCGGGACTGGGTTTCTCTGGAAGCCACACGCCTTGTTGCCGCTCGGGCCAGCAGGTGGCGACGGTTCCAAAGCATTTTGGAGGAAAAGCTGCTTCTAAGATCCGAGGCCGCAGAGGCGGCCTTTTTCCAGAAAACGCAAGTCTCCGTCGTCCGGCAGCTGATTTTCCTGTCGCCGTGGTGCAGCGACACTGAAGACACGCCAGTCCGGCCGCGCGGCTGGTGGCTGTTCAGTTTCCACGGTCTGCGAACCAAAGGAAAGGATTGAAACGCACTGATCTCCTAACTTAGCAATATTTACCGTTCGTTCCGCATGAAACGGCGTTACCTGTCGAAATGAGCCGTTGCGCGGGGGTGCGGAGCTGTTTCCACGGCCCAGTGGGGCGGGGGGTCCGCTGCGTGCGCTGCAAACGCGGGGCGAGAGCAGTGGGGCTACGTCCCTATGGGGCGCGCTTTGTTTTCCCCAACTTATGCTTCCTTTCATGCTCATCATTGGCCTTTTTCCTTTTTTAATTGATTATCTAGTTCTGCTTTTACCCTTCAGGTTGGAAAGTTACACACGGCATCTGTTTTGTTTGAACGCTGCACTGTAATTTCACATTATATGAGATAGTCGGTAATGATCATCATTCTTCCCCTGAAAATAGAATAATCGAATCACCCCCTCTGACTCACAAAGCGCGGTTGCCGCCTCGCAGGGTAGATTGTTCGGTACAGAAAATGGCCGTTGAGATGTACTCATCATTTCTTCTTGCTCCTCGGACCTTTGATGTGGCCAGCTCCTTTCATTTCTACGTATTTTCTTTCGAAGTGAGTTTTCAGAAGGTTTCATTTCATCAAACTCAAAATGTGCTCATTGAACTCATTGGGATTTTCACTTACATCCCCTCCTAAGTCCGCGGCTGGTGCATCTTTCGTAAATGTTCCTACTTTCTCTCCAGCGGTTGTAAAGTAATGCTTTTGCCATTGGTACCTTGAATTTCTCTTAAATGTGTGTGAATTTGGATCTTTACATCTTATTTGGTGTAAACTATTCTCTCTGTAGCTTCACAGCCCTGACAAGTTCTCAGCCATAACCCCCTTAAGTATACAATGCCCTCATTTCCTCGTTTCTTCTGCAATTCTAGTAGAATTTTCCCAGAATTCCTCATTATTTTCTCCATGTCATTTTGTCTCTTGTGCCTTTGCACACATGACACACTTGTGCTGCACTTCAACTTCAGACAGCCGTTTGCATCTTACTTCTCCCACATTCTATTTCCTTTGTCTAGTGTTTTCCATTGTTTTTTAAATTTATTTTTATTTTATTTTTTAAAGATTTTATTTATTATTTCCAGAGAGAGGGGAAGGGAGAGAAGCAAAGAGGGAGAGAGACGTCAATGTATGGTTGCCTCTCACCTGCCTCCAGCTACAGACCTGACTGGAGACCTGGCTTGTAACCTGGTTATGTGCCCTGGCTGGGGATTGAACTGGCAACCTTTGGGTTCGCAGGCCGGTGCCTTATCCACTCAGCCACCAGCCAGGGCCTTGATGATTTTTTTTATGTGTGCTAATATGACAACTGTCACAATACAATCTCGCAAAAAATTTTTCTATGACGTTAAAGACAACTATGGAGAAAAACCAAATGAGCTTTTTTGGCCAACCCAATACTTTTTGAAAGATTCACTTTTCCCTTTCTCCGTTTTCCTGGCATTTTTCTCAGTAACTGGGGAGTTTGTTTACCACAGCGTGGAGGTTCTGCAAAGCATGATGGGAACTGGCAGTGGGGCCTCCTCGCTGATCAGTGGGCGCAGCTGCGCAGGAGCACCCATGGGAAACTTGCTTTGTGGGTCCTAGAGAGGGTGGCCGGGACAGGGGGCAAACTGGCTGGATTCTCAGGCTTCTGCCCAGTGTGGCTCGGAGCTTAGGGACCGCGAGGTTGCAGACTCTGTGCCTGATCATCCACCTTTAATCTCCGCTCGGGTTTAAATAAAACATGGAAGAAAAGTAGAATTCGGACCAGGTCTTCCCAAATTATTGACAAGAGTCAGGAGGGCTTTGAGTGGCTGAGAGGCTTTGGCTTATTCTCCAGGCAGGACCCCCAGCCCGGTGGCCTTGTGACACACCTGGACAAGGGTCAGGTCTGGCTGAGGGAACGGAGTCACCAGGGAGGCTGCTGAAAGGGCCCTGCGTCCTCAGGGACATCAGGGTCATCGGGTGCTTTGCAGTCGCTCTCCTCCACCCACAGACCACCAGGGGGTCTGCGGAAGCAGGAGGCCTTGACTAGCTGTCCCCAAGTGCCCCTTATGTGAGGCCCAAGTTTGAGAACAGATGCCCGAAAGAAAGAACTCGGTAGCCCTGGCTGGTGTGCTTTGGTGGATTGAGCCCAAGGGTCACCAGTTCGATTCCCAGTCAGGACACAGTCCTGGGTTGCAAGCCAGGCCTCCAGCTGGAGGCCGGTGAAAGGCAACCATGTGTGGATGTTTCCCTCCCTCTCTGCCTCCCTCCCTTTTGCTCTCTCTAAAAATTAAGAAAATCTTTTAAAAAAAGAAAAAATTGGTGGTTAGCACAAAAGTAAAACTATATTACATAAGAAACTTAGAAAAAAAGAAATGGACCGTACACAACTCCTCTAACATGCCACCCTAGAATAGGCCAAGGAGGCAAAGGTGGGGTAGAGATAGGGGGGTGCAGAACGGAACTTTCATCACTTCTGTGGGTGCCGGGCAGAGACTTCCATAAACGAGACCGTTAGTCCAGGTGAGGAACCCTGAAAATATCGAGGTCTCGTGAGTGCACGTGATGTGGGGGACGGACACGGGCGGACTCTCCCATCCGCTACGTTTGCGTCGGCTCGCGGTTCACCACCGGCTTTGCCCTTGTGGCCGGGTGGACAGAGGAGACCAGAGGGGCCCTGGGCCCCTGGGGTCCACAGCAATTCTGCGCTCAGCAGTGGCCAGGACCTGGGTGGTGGGCCGGCCATGCGGAGGCGACTGTCCACCTCCAAGAGGCCAGAGAAGCCAAATGTCACGTTCAGTGATTCCACGGTCCCACAATCCCTGTCTTCCTGGTGACACGGGGAAGGAAGTGACAGCAGTCAGCCCTCTTACCCAGGCATAAGCACCGAGTTCACGTTTTAGCTCCATTTTGAACGGTTGCTTCTTTTCCGGATTTTGTGCTGTTGGTGTAATGACGCCTGTGAGCGGGGCAGACGGTCACCTGCGTCGGGAGGGAGGGAGCGTGGCTCTCATTTCACAGAGGACAGGGCGACGGGAATGGCTTCAGGTCACGGCTGAACCCGAGCTGGGTCCCCTGCAATTGGTTCCAGGCGAGATCCTGCCTGTGGGGAACCAGCGGCGGTTAGCGGGGCCAGTGCCACCAAAGCCACGAGTTTGCCTCTCACTCCCCGTGGGTGAGCCTTCCCCACGTCACGGGGCCTCCCCGTGCCACGTCTCCTGGTCTCAGAATGGGCTTCGTTTACAAAACAATTTCAAGTTCCAGCGAGAACCAACATCTCAATGTCTAACGCTTTCAAAATGGTCAGCGTTTCTCTTCAAACTGGGGCGGAATTGGGCAGCGTTGGGCATTGGGGAACAGAATGACTGACCCTTCCTTTTCCTATTGATCGTTGTTTGATCAGCGCTCAGTGAGGAGACTAAAATTGCCATGTATCTGAGACCCTGCAGCCCCCCTGTTCACGCTCCCGACACCCCGACCCACAGCAGCAGGGCCACACGGTGCGGGTCCGGGCGAGGGGCAGCAGACAGAGCAGCTGAGGGGCCGCAGACCCCAACACACAGACACCCCACCAGGCAGACTCCCTTCCGCCCAAGACACAGCGCCCGGTGTGTGGGTCTGGGGTGCCCCAAGCACAGGAACCCACTTCCAGACTGCTGCCTCCCTACGGACCTTACACCGGACACGCCTGACGTCATTTCTGAACAAGTCCAGTAAGATACAAAGTGTGGTTGCATCCTCATTTTTCAACACGATCCCAAACTGATGAAATGAACCCACGAAGCCTACTGTTGCAAAGCGTGAATTACCTTGAGCCTCCCCGAGATTTCAGGGGTCTGGAGGGCTTGTTGTGGAAGCAGACATGGGTGCGGGAGGAAGGTGCCCTGCTGGGGCGCTGTCCCCTCAGGGGTGCGGGCGCCCTCCGGTCCCGGCAGCCCTCTTCCTGGAAGCGGAGTCTGCACACGCACACCCGTGGGTTCATTGGGAAACGTGTCCACGTGTGTCCCCCGCCCCCCAACTGGAGGCCCGGCCTGCAACCCAGGCCCTGACTGGGGATCGAACCTGCCACCGGTTGGGTCACAAGCCAACACTCAATCCACTGAGCCACACCAGCCAGGGCTAAAAGTCCTTTTTAAGAATATTTTTCCGTGAGTAAGTACACACTTATTCCAGAAAATGGAGAGAAATTAGAAAAACGTAAAGAAAAAACGGCAGGGCCAAACAGTTCGCTGCTAATTAATAGTCATTATTAACGCGTTTTCTTTTCTTCCACTCTCCTTTTTTTTTATTGCAAATATATACTTACCTTAATGATACTGTGATTCCGAGATACCACTGGGACGTTTATGTTGCCATGGATATTTCGTATTGTTACTTGGAAGCATTTTAACGACTGGTTAATAGCTTCGCATAAAAGACTTGCTTATTTTACTTTGTTAGGTATGATAATAGCCCGATAAATCAGCTTTAAGTGTCCTTATCAGTTAGAGGTGCATCGTGGAGAGATATTTAGGGGTGAAATAACAAGGTGAATTTGCTGGAAAAAATAACATCGTAAACACACGGGCACTTAGGTTTCCCCAGAATGTTTATAACTGTTGAAGCTGGCTTAATCCACGTTCCTGGTGGTGTTGACGTGAACATGAGACCCGAACCTCATTTATAAATGTATTCAGTTATGCTTAGGCTTCTAGAAATAATGTTTTACGTTATTGTGCCTTTGTCTTATAATCCTTTCCCGAAGGAAGTAAAACCTCTGGTTGTTCACTTACCAACGCTGTGTTACTGTGTGGTGGGCACTGCGCAGCCCGGGGGGAGAGGCTTTAAACCACGAGCACGTCCTGGTGGAGACCTTGGGGACCAGCTGCAGGGCTGAGGGGCGGCACTTAGGTAACAGTGCACAGTGAACAAGTCGGCGGGTCATCGTGATGCCAGACAGTGTCGGGCACCGAGGAGAACATGCAGTAGGGCCGTGGGGCAGTGACAGGCGTCCTCTGTCACACTGCGGGGTCAACGCTTGCCCCTCTCAGGAGAAAGGACGGAGCTAAAACGTAAGGTCGAAGCCAGGAGGAGGCGAAGGCCCCAGGTGGAACCCTAGGGCAGGGACTCACATGTCACCGCGTGCAGACAGGGATTCCGGGTGCTTGGGGACCTGAAGGCCAGGCGGCTGAGTCGGTTGACAAAGCCGGAGGGAGGACCCCAGGGAAGTCGGGAAGGTGGGGCGAGAGCTGCTAAGTCCCTGGGATCTTAGGTGAAGAGGGGTGGACAGTGCTTGGCTCTCTGGGAGCGTCTCAGTGGACAAAGGACAGGAAGCTGCTGTGAAAGGAGCCAGGTTGCTGAGGGAAACTGAGGCAGGAGAGCTCTCCCTGCGGACATGGGTCCTTGAGCTGGGGCGGGAGGGGGGATGGAGCCACGTCCGCAGTGTTGACACGTCTGGGGGGCAAAGGCTGGTAGAAACTGACGGATTTCATGGCGGGGGAGGCAAGGGGAGGAGCGAGAGGACCCCTGGTGTCTGCAGACGCCACCTCTGCACAGAGATCCCTGTGACCTCCACCTTCCCAAACGTGGTGCCTGCACCTTCCCCTGCCCCCGAGAGGGGACCAGGTCACAGGCAAGGGACGCTCCTGGGGCCTGTTCTGCCCACGACCTGGCCCCGTACTTCTGTCGGGTACACGGGCACCCAACCCCGCCCGTCCTCCCATGTCAGATGCCCTTTGTCGCCCAGACAAACGCTCCCAGAGCACCGGGTACTCGGAGATTAAACACACCTGAGTAGCGTAAGATAAATACGCACATTAAGCCACGGTAAAAGCCGCCCAACTTGTTAGAGAAAGTAATTGAAACGCGATGCTTCTCGTAAAGAACATACCGGTAAGAAGATACACTAAATGGTCTTGGAGAGGAAGTTAATGGAAACATTTGTTTACAGGTGTGAGTTTTCAGGAACGCTCACAGGCCACTAGAAATGTGACCTACGGTCCCTCCCCGGCGGCAGCAGGAGACCGACTAGTAATTAGGCAACCCCCCTGCTTGGGTCTATCCGTGCCCTTCAGGGAGGTACTTCAGGACTCAAGGGAGCTGAGGATTCGTGATTTTCAGAAGCTAATGATGCTCCAAGGCTAGACTAGGGTGCGGTCCAGGTCTTCGAGGACGGGCGGTGCCAATCCACCACCCTGGGGTGACTGCGGCACCACCATTGGATGCGACACATGACCCTCCAGCACTGACCCACCCAGGAAGCCGGAGAGTGCGCACTGCTGTCCCCAAACCTGGGGACGCTGAGCCTTGCACAGGGCCCTGTGGCTCTAAACTCACCGTCATCTCCTGGGCTCTCATTCTGGTAGCCCCCTCGTGCCCTTTCCCCACTTCATTTCCGCCATGCGGCAGAGCGGCGGAACATTTCAAGCGGGAGCTGACGGCCAAAGGAGCTTGGAGGAGTTGTTGATTCTGCCTTTGCACAGCCCTCCTCTCCAGAAAACCCTAACACCCCCGGAGAGGCGTGTTCCTGTTTACTCCCACGAGGTGCTGGGAACACAAGGAACATTTTCCCCAAGTCCGCAGATGGCCAGTGTCTTAAAATCGTAGTAAAGGAAACAGTTGAACACAATCCGCTGGCCCTTATAGGGGAAAGATGGCAACCCTCCCTCCCTACATGAGGAAAGAGATGGGCACTTTCTGCAAAATCTCATGGAAAATGACAGGACTCACGGGCCAGGGGGTCTGGGGGCCGCTCACAAAGTCTGAGGGACTTCGTAGGACGATCCACCGGCTTTCCCCTGAGAGCTGAGACCGCCGTGGGTTCCGGGGTTTCCGCGAGCCGCCCTGTAGCGTGAAGTGCATCCCTCACCTGTGGTCTGTGAGCCACGGGGCAGCAGTGGCCTCGTCCAGCGGGGACCCTGGGAAGCATCTGCAAGATGGCCCTCCACGGTGGCCTTGTCATGAGGGCAAGGCCCCTGCTTTGTTCCCAGGGCCATATTGATGCATCTGATGCTAATCAATCCATTTCATTAGATTGTCCGCTTTTAACTACAAATGATTATAATCTCCCATGAACTTTTTCAGAGTCCCATAAGCAAAACACCGAAAAGAGGTCACGTTTGAGGGAGAGCTGATCAGCTCAAACCAACGATGGCATCAGGGTGAGGTGAAGGTACAGCAACCCTAGGTCCACACCTGTTGGGCAGTTTCCTTCCCAGGAAGCGGCTCAGAACCCAAACATAAAAAGAGAAAGAAAATGTCTACGTTTGCCGAAGAACGTGGCACCGTTTCCCCGTGGCTGGTGCCATCGGGCTACTGAGCAAGATGGTATTTACAGCGAAAGCCACTCCTGTTAACCCTTCCTTATGCAGGTAGCTGAGGACGTTCTGCACACCAGCTTCTCTTACGAGTTTTTCCCGCACAGCCACGGGGTGCGGCAGGGGTGCGCCCATCCTGCGTGCCGAGTTCTGACCCCACTTCACACTTGGAAGGGGAGTCCCGGCTCCACGCGGACGGGCCGGGGCCCAGTCGTGGTTTAGGCCTGATCCACCGACGGCCCCAGGAGGCCGGTTCTTCCCGCCAGTCCCGTCTGCGATTTCTCACCTCTCCCTCCAGACCCTTGGGCAGCAGCCGTGTCAGCCGAGAACGTCCACTAAAATGTGCATAGTTAATTAATCAACCCCTGCAACCTAGTTGCTGCTTATGGAAAAGCATCCGGAGCAAAATCGTATCTGAAAACAGCTCCTTGCAGGTGAGCAGGAAGATCTTTTGTCGTAAATCACGGAAGACACGCTTTCAACCAAGAGCCAAGCAGGTCCCCCGGGGCCAGGGTGACCCCCTGCCATGTTCCGCACGTGTCTCCGGGAGCCCCTTGGAGCCAAAGACCCGACTCACCCCTTTCGACAGCCGGCAAACTGAGGTTTGGAACGTTCCCCCTTCCCAGAGACACGGGCAGGAGGGTCAAAGGTCAAGGTCAGGGTGTCTCGGTCAAAATCACTGAGGCCAAAAGAATAAGAAACGTGTTTGAAACATGTTTTGTTCCATAGAGTAAGGGTGTGGCGTACTCATTATTCGCATTATATAAAATGAGATGTTTTTATACGAAAATGGAAATGTCCCAACTTATTTCATCCAGTTAGTTTGCCGCGTGTCCTAGGGCCTAGCCCTGGCTTGCAGGTGTCCTGTGGAGGAAGCTGGGTATTTCCCTGGGGGCACTTCGGACACTTGCAGCGTGAGCGGTCGGTCCTGGCCCCGTGGCCCGGAAGGGAAGGGAAGGTGGGAAGCTCTGAGATTTCAGTCTGGGAAAACCGCAGCTTCAAGCAAGCTTTTCAGACCCACTTAAAACCACATGAAATAATGACTTTGGTGCATATGGACTTCGAAGGCACCTATTTCCCAACAGGGATTTTATCACCACGCGGGAAATTTATTTCGCCTTTCTAAGACTTGCCTCTTGCTTCTGCATTGCACACGCAGCACACGGGCCCCGGGGGACAAACCAACCTGACCTACACCAGGATCCCAGCACTGTGCCTTCCTCATTCTACTCGTGGGGTAAGGAGCTGCCATCATCTTCATCGTCA
Source organism: Noctilio leporinus (assembly GCA_004026585.1). Taxonomy (NCBI): domain Eukaryota; kingdom Metazoa; phylum Chordata; class Mammalia; order Chiroptera; family Noctilionidae; genus Noctilio; species Noctilio leporinus. The sequence goes on along the minus strand of PVIW01000568.1, from coordinate 83,160 downwards.
GCCAACTTAAAATACCACCCCTTTCTAAGGCCCCAGATGTCTAGGTCTGGAGGCTTAATTCTTCACCGCCACCCTGAGTCACCCGCCTCCCTCTACGCTCCAGCCACCCTGACGCGCGTTCCATGCAGCGAACAAGCCGTCCTGGGAGCACTGCCTCCCGGTTTCCATAGCGTTGAAAACTCAGCTCAGGCCCCGTTCCGTAACCCCTCCAACCACACCTCGTATCCCGTACGTTTTGTTGACAACACACACATTCCTTTCCCTTGCGCTCATTTCATCGTAGCAAATAAAAGAGGATCTCACTCTAACCATTCACTCAGTGGGCCTGTTTCAGTTCTTTGTGCCCTGTGATGAAAACTAGAGAACAAGAGTCCGTCACTCTTTTCTGATTGATAATCTATGGAGAAAATATCCCGATACTTGAGATTAAATTTGTGATAGTTGAGAAAGCAAATGTCGATATTACACAGAGTACAGGCAGATGTATGCACCTGCTACCCAATTATCTTAAAAATGATCGTAGGAAAATGTAACGGTAAAGGAAACTTTCAAAGTGACATTAAAATTACCTAAAAATAGAAGCATCGATGGGAGAGTTTTATGCCCATGTCCCATTTCTCTTCTCCGAAAGATGAACTAATCTACGTGGTGCTAAATATCATTTAAGTCCCTTGCAGTGCCACTGATTAGAGATTATTTACAATGCAGCTATTTAAGGGCAGTAATTGAAAAGTTGGTTGGATTTATCACTTTGTCCTCTGGGTAATAGCATTGTCTGAGAGCTTGCGAAACGCTGAGATAGGATTACTCTTTCTTCCTTCCTTTGGGTATTAATGGGGTCTGGGCAATCCATCCCAACATTTCTTCTGAAACTTGGTACGGATGGAGAGCAAGTCAAGGAGATAAAGTTTAAAGAATGTGTCCGCGGGTGCCCAATTATTGTGTCTGATGAAACAGATGGATAATCACCTGGCACATTACTCTTACTTAAATCAGAGGCCATTACAGTTTTCTTTGGAACCCGGTACTGTACCGCCATATTCATCTGTCATGAAAACACCTACGGAAACATGCATCGCAATGACTTTTTGTTTACGTTCAGGACTGATGTGCCAGCCCCTTCCCTTCAGTATTTATTCATTGCGCACGTTACACTCCTTGTAATTAGAAAGTGTGCTGGACCTGGTCCTCGATCGCCAGCGATCGTTTATTTGTGAGACAGCTTGGAATTCCATCCCATCGGCACCTGCGCAGCGCTTTTTCACAGTGCCACCTGTCAAGGAGTTTTGGTCCGTAGCTCGTGTTGAGCGGTAACGTGAGGAAAACGAAATTACCCACTGCCTATTATAAACCAGAGACTTCCAGGCATTTCTCCATGCTACCTAATTTGAGCTTTCCTTAAACGTCAATCCTGTAGTTATTATCATCGCCATTTTGCAAGGGAAGGAAACTCATGGGTGAGACCAAGGCATCTGATCTGCGTGGTTTAGCCAATGAACACGGTAGGGCTCACATGTTGCCGTGGGCCCTGGCTGTCTCCTTCAAGGGCCACCAGCGTCAAAGTCACGGCCCGTTGGCTCATTCGCCTGACAAGCAGGAAAAAGGTGAAGGAACGCACCCCACATTCTTTTAGGGGTGAGGCCAAGGAGGTGCACAGCACTTCGCTCAGCCCCAGGGACAGAGGGTGGGTCACCAGCCACCACTGTAGCCAGACAGAACCTGGGAAAAGCAACCCGGGACCCTGGGGCCAGTGTCTTTGGCAGAAATATGAACGTGGGTGTGAACGTGCATGCGCGTCTACAGCACCCACAGACCCTCCAGTAAAGCTGACACCAGACCTGGAAGGCCTCCCACGAATTTTCACTCACAAGAAAAGTAAATGCCTGACTTGCATCAACAAATGGGGGCAGGGGTGTCGATGAACTAACAAAGGCCATATGTGGACGTTAAAGACAGGTGACAGGCCTGCAGGCTTTGTTCTCCTCTCATTTCTACCCCGCTGTCCAAACGCCACACAATGAAACTGGAAAAAACAAACTCTGGGTCCCCACGCTGAAGCTTTTCACGGGAACTTCCTGCCGGGTGGCCGCCACCTCCCCACCCCCCAGGCTGCGACCTTCCCTCTCCACCTCGCGTCCCCTGCAGCCGGCGGGACCTGAGTCTCCCTGGTCAGTGGCTCTGACGTTGTCCTAGATCAGGACACTTTTGATGGATCACTTCATGTTGTGATCATGGATTCCCCCCACGACACTGAATTTCAACACTGGTGGGAGGCGAGTTTGCCGTTACCCACACGGGAACCAACGGTCCAGCCACATGGAGCCACAGCGGGTGTAGGTGGCCTCAGCTCCCCCACTTGGCCCGACTGCATGTGGCCTGCATGAGATTCATCAATTCTGATAACTCAGGATAAAAAATGTGAATTTCCAAAGGCTTTAGGAACAATGAAGGTTTGAGTTTCTGTAAGCTCCAGGGGAGCTGGGAAACCTTGGCCACTCATCAATATTTATGAACATATAATAGAATTTACAGCGGCGTGGCAGAAAATCTTTTAATGAGCTTAACCCACAGCACGGGATAAACACGTGGCGGGTCCCAGGTGAGCACACGTGGCCCTCGCGTGTGTTCCTGCGGCCAGGTTGCCCCGCAGGCGCCGGGGACATGCGGCGCGATCCCGTCTTCCCCGTTGCCAGGGAGTTTAACCAGCGCTTTCCTTCTGCCTGCAGGACGGCGAACCTTCGCTCCAAACTCTTCCAGGCAGCAAGAGGTAAACTTCAGGCGACCTGTAACTACCTTAAAATTGTACCCACCACTTTGGGAATTGGTTGCGGTCATTTCTCCGGCATGGGAGTCAGGAAGTTTTTCTCGGGCACAGGCCAGGGAGCAGCTATGTGACACGTAGCTGGTGTCTCAGGTCACCGTGGCTGCCACGACACCATGACCAAAGGCAAAGCTGGGAGAGGAGGCGGCCGTGGACGCAGCCAGTGCAGCAGGGACCGTCCCAGCCACCAGCTCTCCACACCCGGCCTTGGGGACCGGATACCAGCCCTGCCCACCCTGTAGGAAGTGTCCCCAGCTCTTGGACAGTGGCCTGAGACCACCGTCGCCTGTCAGGCGCCACGGGACGGATCCACTGTGAGGCCCGGCAGCGGCCCGGCTCACCTGCGGGACCCGGGGGTTGTCCCTGCTTCCAGCTGCCCAGGCACAAAGCAGACACCTGCCCCCAGCGGGCCTCAGGCCATCTGGGGACATTCCTGAAGAAACTGACCTTCCCCTGATATTCACGGCTTTCAGCACGTAAGGAATATTCGTGGAGCCCCCTCAGCTGCAGGGCCCGGGGGTAAAGTGGCCACCCGCTTCGCCTCCGCCGCGTCCTTGCGCTGAGTTTCCGGGCCACAGGGACTCCTCACGGGGCTGCCCCTTCTGCCTGGATGTCTTCACCCGGGGAACCTTGGATCCTCCCAGCACAGCAGCCTATCTTTCCCCGCAGAGACTAGTCCCATGACTTTTTAAAAAGGGGGTGAAAGAAAAAAAGCATAAAGGAGCGAACATCTATCGTTCTTTCAGAATTAAGATACCCGTGCTATCCGTGCTCAATGTGCAGAAGACAAGAAACTAAAACCCATGATGATGCTGCCTCCCCCAATCCCCTCCCTCGGGTTTATTCTTCTTCAATCCTTCTGGAGGGGCTGCGATTAAGAGGACAGACCGCCTGGGACCTGTTCTCATTTCATAAGAACCGGTGACGTGGATCAACGTGGATCACCTGCCGGGAACCAGCACCCCAGTCAGGACACGGGGCCTGATAGTAGGGTTCAGTGGCCACTGGTGCTGCATTGAAGGAGTGAGAACCTCCTTCATGGATGAAAAGTGGGTGCAGACAAGGGAAAGGTGGCGCCCACCCATGTTCTGTGGGGTTCTACATCGGAAAGTTTCCCCAGATGATCTCAGGCCCTGTGGGAGGTGGAAAATGACAGGGACCTGACTGGTCTGGATGTATGTGTCTATGTAGCTGATGCGTCTGGTGTCCACAAACTTGGCAGGGCAGGAAAGACGGGTAACAGACAGAATGGAACTCGTGCCTCTGAAAATGCCAGCTCCTGTGACCCTCTACAGAAAGTGGAATGATGTAGGGTCAAAGTGAATGAGGACAGACCTCCAGAGCTAGCACACCACCACACCGGGGTGTCCCCAAGCAGAGGGGGACATGCCCTGCCCCAGGCTCTTCACTCCAGAAGACGATGGGAGGTGACCCCGTGGCTGGTCTCAGTCATGGCTCAGGTGCGCAGTCAAGTCGGGGTGCAGAGGGATGATACAACATCTGGCCCCGTGCAGAGGGAGCGTGAGCTTCCCCAGAAGGAAACCGCAGAGACTGAGGGTGTGTAAGTTGCTCCTTCTGGTTCCAAACTCGTCGGCCCCCGGAAAGGCCCTAAGAAAATCTATTTTGTATTGGAAAACACTGAAACTCCACTTCCTACAAATACGGACGAGAAAGAGGTCCTTAGCAGTTGCGTGACAGCTCATGCCTGCTTTATTTCCCTCCCCTCGCTTCCCCTACACGGCGGGAATCTCATTAGGTATAGGATTTATGTAATTGCATTGTCTAAATATAATATATCTGTGCTCTCGTTTCACTTAAAATATATCAGTGGCATTTTCCATGTGATGAAACAATTCTCCCAAACATCGGTTTAATGCATCATGTTCCCCTGGTGCTCTGTGGAGTGGAAGCAAATATTATTACTTCCAATTTACTGAGGAGACCTCTCAGAGTGGCCACTTAGCGGGCCAGGGGTCACCGGGCCCGTCCCCGGGGCTCCTCCTGACCCCGTCCTGCTGCCCCAGGGTTTCAGGTTGACCCACTGTGCTTGGCCCCTCCATGTCCGCCCTGCTGTTACCTTTTCAGACCAAAAATGCTGTGAGCTCTAACCTCAAAAACTCCCTCTAACGCCCAGGCTGAACCCGAGGTCACACCATGGCAGGATGAGGCTGAGCAAGTAGGGATACTCACTTTTGTTTCAAACATAAAAACGTTGTTTTTTTTTTTGAGTTGCTCCGATGGGCCAAAGGCAGGTGTGTGCGCCTTGTTTTTCTGGTGCGACGTGTCTCCGGGGAGCTCCAGCCAGGAGCAGGACCGCCCGGGAACCTGACACCTGGGTTAACCTTTTTCTAAGAGTCCACACATCCCTCCGGCCAGTCACACTTTATTTTTAAATTTATTTTCATGTTTGTATTGCATGTATTGGGGTGGCATTGGTGAGTAAAACAGAGACGTCACGCTGCAATCCTGCATCATCTGCATACTGTGTGTCCACCCCCTGTACCCTTTTCCACATTCCCACCGCCTTGCCCTCTGGTCACCACCGATGTCCGCGTCTATGGCCTTGTTTGGGTTTTGAGGGGTTTTCCCTTAATCTCTTCACTTGTCTCCCCCTCCGACAGCTGAGCTCTGCACCTACGAGTCTACTTCTGTTCTGTTTGCTAGTTTATTGCGTTCATTGGATTCTACATGAGTGGAATCATTGCACTTGTCCTTCTCTGCCTGGCGTATTTCACATAGCAGAATGCTCTCCAGGCCTAGCCATGCTGTCGCAAAAGGTAAGATTTTCTCTTCTTTTATGGCTGAGTGGTATTCCGTTGTGTAAATGTGCCGCAGCGTGTTTAGCCACTCGTCTGCTGATGGGCACTTGGGCTGCAGCCAAATCTTGGCAAGTTAAATAACAGCAATGAACATGGGGGTGTATATACGTTCTTTTGAATTCGTGTTCCGGGCTTTTATGGCTATATTCCCAGAAGTGGCATCACTGGGTCATAAGGCAGTTCCATTTTTAACTTTTTGAGGAAACCCCACACTGTTTTCCACAGTGGCTGCACCAGCCTGCGTTCCCACCAGCAGTGCACCAGGGTTCCCTTCGCCTCACATCCTCGCCAGCACTTGTTGTTTGTTGATTTGTGGTTGATGTCCATTCTGACAGGTGTGAGGTGGTATCTCATTGTGGTTGCAAATGACATGATACCGTATCTAGAAAACCCTAAAGACTCCACCAGAAAACTGCTAGATCTGATAACTAAATTCAGTAAAGTAGGATGCAAAATTAATATTCATAAGTGGGTGGCATTTTATATACTAATACAGAAGTGTCAGGAGGAAAAACGAAGAAAACAACTCTATTTATAATTTCCATAACAAAAGAAATAAAGTACCTAGAAATAAACTTAAGCAAGAAGATAAAAGATCTATACTTAGAAAAGTATAAGATACTGGAGAAAGAAACTGAGGAAGGTACAAATAAGTGGAAGCGATTCTGTGTTCATGGATAGGTAGAATTAGCATCATTAAAATGCATATACTACCCAAAGCAATCTATAGATTAAATACAATTCCTATCAAATACTAATAGCATATTTTACAGAACTAGAACAAATGCTCAAAAAATGTATATGGAATAACAAAAGATGCCCACATAGCTTCAGCAATCTTGAGGAAAAAAAAACAAAGTTGGAGAAGTCGAACTATGTCTGATGTACCTGATATCAAACTATACTACAAAGCCACAGTAATCAATAGAGCATGGTACCGGTGTAAAGCAGACATATAGATCAATGGAACATAATAGCACAGCAATAAACCCATGCTTTTATGATCAATTAATATTTGACAAATGAGGCAGGAATGTACAATGGGGTAAAGACAGTCTCTTCAATAAATAGTGTTGGGAAAATTGGACAGACACATGCAAAAAAATAAATAAAACCAGACCACCTCCTTACACCACACACAAGAATAAACTGAAAGGGTATCAAAGACCTAACTGTAAGAGACTCAAAACCATAAAAATCCATTAAAAAAAAAAACCATAGCTGGTAAAATCTCAAACATTTTTCATAGCAATTTCTTTTCCTGATCGATCCCCTCAGGCAAAGGAAATAAAAACAAATAAACAAATGGAACTGCATCAAACTAAAAACAGTTTTCCACGGCGAAGGAAACTGTCAACAAAGTGCAAGACAACCCAGTGAATGGAAGAACTTATTTGCCAATGATCCACCTGATAAGGGGTTAATATCCAACATTTATAAACATTTATACCCCCCCCCCAAAAAAAAACAACCCATGTCCAATTATAAAACGGGCAAAGAACCTAACTGGACACCTTTCGAAAGAGAACGTTCAGATGGCCAGTAGACAGAAGAAAAGGTTGCCAATGTCACTAACCATCAGAGACGCAGGTTAAAACCTCCACGAGATGCCGCCTCCCCCTGTCTGAATGCAGTTAACGCTGTTATTGTTACCTGCTCACTAGTCTTGCCAGCTCTGTCTCTTCCAGAGCGCAGAAGGGCCTTGTGGGAGGAGGACCCTTTGTTCACTCATCGTCCCAATCAGCCTGGCCCACAGGTGCGGACACCTGGCCCACAGGTGCGGACACCGGGTCCCAGAGGCTTGGACACCTGGTCCCTCACTGCTCACCTACCTGAGACTCTGCAAGTTCACCTGAGGTGGTTGCAGATGCCGGTGACCCAGTGCATGGGGAGGACTGGTGGTCTCACCTGGGGGCCACACCCAGGTCCCCTCTTCCTTGCCTAGGCCACCTGTCCTGCCCAAACGATGATGGGGTCACCCCATAACCCGACGCGCCGATGCTGAGGGTCGCCACCGTTTGTTGAATGGGGTCTTACCCGGCTGCTGACGTGCCTGGCCCCAGGTAACCCCCATTCAAACCGTTCCAGGTGGGAGTTCTTACCGTCGCCTCTATTTTGCAGAAGGGACCCAGGTGCGGAGGCACCACGGGCCTTCCGTGCACGCCGGCGACGGGACAGTGGGTCAGACTGGCAGGAGGGTCTGCCTCCAAGCCCTGTGCCCCCAGTGCTGCCACCACGCAGCTCCTGTAGCCAGTGCCAAACGAAGCCAAAAACAAGCAAAAAATCAAAAGAAGCCCAAGTCATCTTCCATACCTCTTAATAAGAAGTATTTTTAAGGCCTCGAATCCTCACTCAGCCCACAGCTCTGTCCCACAGGACAAGGTCAGCACAAGTCAGCGCAAGTCCGGCAGCAGGTGTGAGCGCAGAGGCCGCTTCCTGGGTGCGGGGCCCACAGCGGGACGGCCACGCCCGGGGCGGAGGGCAGGGGGCAGAGGCGGCCTGGGACACCGGCCCTGGGACAGAGGCCCCGCCCTGGCCCCCTCCGTCCGCCTCAGCCGGCCTCCCAGGGGACAGAGCAGCAGCCCTGTGCTACTGCCACGCCTTTTATTTGGCGCGTGTCAACCTGGAAGGCAGTTCACGTTGGTCCTGTCCAACAATCCCACAGGCGCAAAAAAGGAGAAGCTGGGGAGGCGGCAGGGACCCCCGGCCGTCAACTCAAGTGGAAGACCAGCAGCGGGACCCCCACAGCCTCCTGCCATCACTCCACTGGGAGCTGCACCCCCTCAAGGAGCCCCCCCACCCCGGGAACTTGAGAAGAACACGAACGCCCGGGTGACCCTCCGCAAACTGATGTCACCAGCCTGCAGGGGCCCTTGGGGGCTTCGGAAGACCCGCGGGCCCAATGGGCACCCAAGGCCGTGAGCTTCGGGTTCAATTTGATGTTCCCCGTCGACCGTCCATAGCTGGCATCCCACTTGTTCTATATGGAGCTTTTATCGAAATGGCTGAATCACTGCTGAATCACGGCTCACACTTTCCCCACCTCGGCCTACATTACAGCCATTTCCCCTCTGACACGCCAGTGACACGGGGATGATTCTATTTTCGAACAATAAAGCCCATTTGCCTTTCAAATGTGCGGTGCGATGCGTCCCACGTGGAGGCCCTGGCCTTGGTCACCACGTTTTCTGTTTCAGGGGCATCTGTTTCCGCCCAGGATGGTCTGTCTCTGTGATGGATTCAGGCAAATCCGATTTTGGACGCTCTGATGTCAAAAGCTCATTGATAAGATTAAGCGATACAGCCGGGAGGGAGGTGGTGGAGCTCACAAGTGGCAGCAAGTGTTAAATCTCCTCCTCCCGGGGTTCCCCTCCGATGCCCCAAGACCCGCTCCTTCCCCCACGGCCCAGCCGGCCTCCCTCTCCTGGCCCCTGGCATTGCAGGTGACCGTGACCGGGGTGGGGCCCGCGTTCTGGGGCTTGCACCCCAGCCCTGCACACGGGCTCCGTCCAGCCTGTGGGGAGGGCCCGGGTGGCGCTCCGTGGAGAAACCCAGGATTTGTTACAGGCGACTCTACCACTGAAAAGGCCCAGCGTGGACAAGATTCTAGACGCTTCACTCCCTCAGTCAACTCAGGAGCCCTGTGCTTTCTGTCCACCGTTCTGTCTCCGGGAGGGTGCCATGCCCGAGAATCGGAAGTGTTCTCGTGTTCTTGCATCTTCTGTATCTGTGAAGAAATGTGTTGTTTCCCTCTGACGGTTTCCGAGAATTTGACCAGGCAAGTGAGGAGGGGAGTTTATTCCAGCATTTCTGTCCACTCGGTCACCGGCACCCAAAGCGACGCACCTTAGAAGCCAACAGGTAATGTCACAGAGTCATTTGGATTCAAGAGTCCGTTTGTCAGGTGCCGAGGGCTTCCATCAGCACGGCGGGTTAAGCCGCAGGTGGCAAAGGCATTTCAAGAAGCTGCATTCGACCTTCCTAGAATCCCTGGGACTCACGCTCTCGGCGACGAAGGTGAGACCTGTGTTTTTGTGTATTAACAATAATGAGGTTGTATTTTATTGCGCGTAGCTGTGGTACTACTGATCGCTATTAATTAAGTCACACCGCCGATGGAGAATTGGTTCTCCCTAAGAACTCAGACACTCGATTTCCAATTTGTTCAAAATTGGCCCCAAGTGTTACACCAGTCTTTCCACGAGTTTTCCCAATAATACTGGGAGCCAGCCTTGGCCTGCCTGCAAGTCCCCTGTGACACAGGGCCACCTGGGTCCACCAGGGCCAGGTGTCGCTTGCGGAAATGACACGCATGGCTGGCGATGCTCACGGATGCTGTGACTCCGCGGTGCTGTGTCGGTCGCCTCTGGTCCTTCATCAGAAACGAAGCAGCTACGGGTGGCGTAGGCCTTTGAAAACTGAAATCCCCGACAACGCTCAGGACGATTCATCTTGCGCCCGTGTCCCTGAGTGATGCAGCTTCACGTGGGGACAACGTCTCTGTCGTCCTGGGAGCCAAGTGCAGCTGGCGGAGCTCCGGGTGGCCCGTGGGCCGTGCGCACTGCAAGGTGGCCGTGAAGCCCCGGGCTGCTGATGGCTGCCTCCAGCGGGGACCTTTGAGTCACCAAATGTCACATTGACCCACGTTGGTCCTGTCCAACATTTCTGTTGGTTCTCCCATCCGCTTCCTGCTCCACGTCGGTGAGAGGCCACCGGGACAGGAGCACAACTGTCCATCCAAAAGGGTCTCCTCTCTCTCTGCGCCGAAAATGTCCGCTACCTGATAGGAAATTTAATGGCCACACAGTTTACTCAGGTGATAAAGGATGCTCTTCAATTGAAATTCTGGCAGCTGTAATACGGATCATGAGAGTTTTTTAATACACTTGTTTCGATAGAAAAGATAACCAGATTCTCAAGAAATGGGTGAACGTCCTCAGGGCTGTAGAAGCAGAAGCACTAAGATGGCCCGTCTTCCCCGATCCTCCCGTACAACGAAGTCTCTCTCTCTCCTCAGTCAACATTCTCAGGTGAGGATAAACAATAAAGATAGAAACATAAATAAACGGATGGCCGACCAGGAAGAAACAGGACCCGGTGAGCGGCCTGCTTCCTGCTGTCCTGCTGGTAGCGACCCTCGCCCCCTGCCTTTCACGGCGGCTCTCTAGGTACGTGTCCAGGCAGGTCGTGTGCGCCCAACATCGTGACCACAAGTGCATCAGGGGACACTGTGCTGAAGATCCTGTCAGTCACGGTGGCAGTTGGAGGATCGGCCCATCGAGCCCCCAGCTGTGCTCGCAGACCCCTGCCCCGCTGACTCTGTCACGCGTGCCTGGCTGACTGCTGACCCTCTTGGAAACCGAGGCACAGGGGCCTTTATTCTGACCAAGTGTCTTCACGTCCCAGAAAATGGTGGATTCACCAAAGTGCAGAGCTCAGAGCTTTGCTGCTACACGCCCGTGTGGGTAAGGTCATGGTAAGATCAGTCGCTCTAAGCAAAGGGTACATGACAAATTAAAAACGTCACCCCCCCTTATTTCTTAAACAATCCCCCAAACCACAGAGGCACTGAGTGTGAGACTCCGAGTGACGCCCACAGGGGACACCTGCAGGATGAAATCAGCGTGTGTCATGACAAACTGGTTTTGGTTATAAGAAACGGTCTAAGATATTTCCTGATTCATAATGCACATCTATCTCTTCTAATCAATCCCCATGACTGGGGGCTTTGGGTTAATATTTCGTGCTGCCGTTTGTCTGAGACGGTCCCAGAAACGCCGCGTCCCCGCAATGCCGAGGGCGGACGCGCTCCCACGGGCGTCACGGCCACAGCTGGACCTCACGAGCTCCTCAGCTTCATGCCTGCGTCATGTCCTGCCCACACGCTGCCCCGTGATTCTGGAGAAAGGGACTGGAGGCCACCCATCTTCATGTGGGCACAGTGCCCTTGGACGTGTTTAGGAGGCGTGGTCAGAAGGCAGAGACCTTTTCCCGCGGACACAAAGCACAGCTGGGAGTGGTTTGGTCCACGTGGACCCTGGGGGACGAGGCAGGAGCGTGTGCACCCCCGTAGCTGGGTGGGACGTTCCGTGAGGAGAACGGAGAAGGTGCGTGCTAGTCGGGGAGACTGGGGGAGGCATGTCTGCATCAGCTCTCCTGCTCTCCGGTTCGCATGTAAACAGGCAACACATGGATCATCTCCTGCAGGTCTTCCCCTTGGTACGGGCCCACAGCCCTGTCTGGGGTCATGGCTGGTGGCCGCGAAGAGGCCTGAAAGCACCAAACGCGAGAGCTTTCACGGTGGAGGTGATGAACCCCTCTGGGACCTCCCCACCCTCCGCAGGCAGCGGGAGACGCCTTCCAAGTCTCTTCAGGAAAATTAAACTATCTTTTTAAGTCCAAGAACAGTGGTGACTCATCACTGGATTCATTTTATGCTCCTTTCTTACTGATCCATTCTTCCTGGAGGGCAGACTTGCGCCTCCTTGACAAGAGTTTGGGGTTCAGTCCGGATCCTTATCTGGCAGCTGCTGCGTTAACGACAGAAAGGGAGCTGGAGAGGGTGGAAGGGGCGGGGGCTGGGGGGCAAAGACCCCGGAGGCGGGAGGCGGCGGTGGGTTGGGTGGGCCGTGGCCACGCTGCTGAGCAGGGTCTCAGAGTCCTGGATGCTGACATGAGCCCCCTTAACTGACGCTCCCGGATGGTCCAATGCTTCTTGGCTTCTCCTCAATTTCGAGTGGGAAATACCCACAAATACCAAAGCTGGTGCCTTCCAGCCGCGTTTCAGTCTGTGTTGCTGCTTGTGACACACCTCACCCCTCGGGATTCGCATGTCTCAGGGGTCCTGGGGGCAGCAACGAGGCCCCCCAGTTCAAGGTTGGGTTAAATGTCCCAGGATGCTCAGGGCAGGGACTTAATCCCCATTTAACCACGGTGATTTGCACAACAGAAGCAGGAAGTCTCTAACCTCATTTGCAGGGAGCTCTGGTTCCCGGCTCTGCCCAGGGACGGGGCAGCTGCCGCAGCGTCTGCCGGACTCAGGAACGTGACTCTAAGCACGTGTCCCGCCCCCCACGCCGTGACATCCATCACAAAGCTGGAGACCCGCAGCAGCTTCCCGGCTCCTTTGTCCGGGAGGGAATTCTTTCCTCAGATACAAGAACCCTGGTGCTCCGTGGGGAACGAGCCTTCATTATCCTCCTGCTGATCATTGTGTCCCGGTCCGTATAAAAAATCCAATGCAAGAAACATGGTCCTCGAGAAGGTTTGAAAGGATGGGGTTTGTCCTTCACGTATGTTTTTGTGAGCTTGTGGACACACGTGGCCCTCAGGCCCGGGGGACTGCCCTCTGTACGTGGGGAACGCTCCAATCCTAGAACTCGGATGCCTGGCACGCATGTCTTGATCCGGTAAGAGGGGAGCACCAGCATGCTAGACTATTACAGAATGCAAAATCTGTGCTCCCACCATACTTAAATCTTAGCTTTCCTCGACACTTAGAATATCATCCCAATCATACTGTCAAGATTGGGGGGGTTCACACAGCACGAAGCAACTGACAGAAGCCAGGTTGTCGTATTTGTCAGGAATAGAAGAGGCACAAAAGAACCGATCCGCTGATGGATCCTCTGGTTTCAGCTGCCCTGGCTCCTTCGTTTCTGCTGTGCTGTCAAAACGACACGTGTAAAATGCTGATTTGATCATCAGACGGAAAATTCCAATCGTTATGACCTCAAGATCCTAGAAACTTACCATCGTTTCTAGAAGGAAGGAATAGTATAACTTGTGAAGGCAAAAGCTAGTGGGATTGCTTGTGTGAATTTTTGTTGTATTTTTGTAAAGAGATGTTTAAACATAAATCCAATTGGGCCAGGTGATTAAAAAAAAAAAAAAAAAAAGGAATTTTAACTCTACAAGTAGCTATAGTCTATCAATGTATACAATATATACATTGATATATATATCAAACAGCAGAGGAGCTGACGTCAAAGGAAGGAGCTATAACACACACAAGGTGTGTCCCTGTGTGTCCGTGCGTCTGTCTGTGGATGTGTGTTGAATAAGTTGAGTGAGGGACTTCCACTCAAGTGTCTTTTCTGCAAACTCAAAGGCGCGTATAAACACCACAGGCATTTTTCCCCAGGAGAAAAATAACCTGTGATGAGAGTGAAGACAAAATTCACGTTCTCCGTAGAAAAAGAACGGACACCATCGCAAAGCAGCCCAACATAGCCTTGAAGTCCAGGAGGCCCTGCAGAGAAGATGGAGCTGCATGAGATCCCGTTCTCCCTTGTCCTCGCCTCAACGCAAGTTTAAATAAAAACAAAAAGACGCAGAGCCTCTTCCTCCTCAACCTAGAAAATGAGTGTTCCCCACAGCAGCTTTTACCAGCCATGAAGTGAGGGAAAGTGATGTTAGGTTTTCCACAAACACTCAGATGATTAAACACTCAATGACTTTCCACGGTACCTGAACTCCGGGGCTCATGTAATTTGACGAAGTGTTCTGTTTACATCTCATTCCAGGCGGCACATCCCTCGCGGCCCCTGCGTGGGGCCCAATGACGGCAAATTACCGGGCCTCCTCGCGGACTCTCAGTGGCTCCGCCGCCTACGTGGCGCGTAGGTGAGAGAAAAGGCAGAAATGCCCGCGGGGATCATGGACAGTGATCAGGGTCTCCGTGGTGACTCACCCGGCTTCTGGCTAACGGACCGTGGTGACCTGTGGCCCTGCTGTCGGCGTCATTCCTGCCGCACATCAGCTCCTGGGCCAATATTCCACCCCACCGGTCACCCCACCGGTGCTCATGGGTCCCCGTTGTCATGACAGAAAAACCCGGAACCCACTGAACTTCTGAAGGAGAAGCAACTCCGAAGACTTGGGTCACTCATTCCCCTTTCAGGTAAAAGTCTTGTCACATGAGCATCGTCAGGACACAGCAGGAGCTTGGTGCCCCTTTTTCTTGCTCCTGAGACTGGGGTTCGGTGTAGCCCAGGAGGCGGCCTCCCCTCCCCTGAGGACCGGCATTGCCACGACTTCTCATCAGCGGCCACGGGGAAACGCGACAACCTCGTGGGACGGCAGCCTAGAGGGGCACGTCTGGAGCGGCGAGCTGGCACCCAAGCCAGGAGCAGGGTGGCCCCATGGGGGTGGGAGGGGAATTGCCGGCGATGGTAATCGGTTGCATTCAAGATGGCTGAACACGCTAGTAACTGTCACGCTAATAGTATGTTAGCACGTGCATTGAGGTGAAGAGAAGCAGGCTTTCCAGTGGCAGAAAAGAGAATTACAAATGCGGGGAGAAAAGACGAGGACAAACGCTGTGGCACCGGATGGACACTGGTGTCATTGGTGTGATCCATAGACTTCCACACAGAGGAGGATGATGATGATGATGATGATGACGATGATGATGATGACGATGATGATGATGATGACGATGATGATGGTGGTGACAGACAAGTGGTAGATGACCGGTAGGCAGGCAGGGGGATAGATACAGTCAGACCAATGTGTGGGTATGTGCGTATATCTTTATACATGACATTCGTGCATGCGTTCTCCACCACTGACCATTGAAAGCTTGGTAAGTTTTGGTATCATGCAAACAAAATAACTGAGTCCTGAATGATTTTTAAGGGTGAAAACGGATCCTGAAACCCAAGTTTGAGAACCGCTGCTCTAGATCATCACCATTTTCTAGATCTGAAGGACCAGGCACGCTATTAACCCATTTTTACAAGATCCAAGTGACACCAGTCCTGTTCTGAGGCCACAGGGTGGACGGGGCGGGGTGTCCCGGGCGGCAGAGAGCTGCCTGCTGACGCAGCGTGGGGACGGGCAGCCCCCCTTGCGCCCGACAGCCGTGCCCTCTGGCAGGAGCTGCCCCCGCACCCCGACCCCGGCGTGGGAGACCCGGCCTGAGCCACGGGCAAGGGAGGCCTTGAGGAGCGTGCCACTCCCGGGAAGGCAGACCCCCGGCCCTGGGTCCGGGCTGGCTGCCTGCAAAAGAAGGGGAGACCGGCTGGTGGTGGCCGCCCCCAACTCCGTGCACCCAAGTGGGGGCAGGCGACAAGGAAGGAAAGCAGAGGGACGTGTTGGGGAGAAATCAGAGCGCGTGGTCCCCCCTTGGTCCCGGGCCCATCCCCGTGCTGGCGAGGCCACCCCCGCGGTCAAGCTTGCTGAGGATCCCCCGTGACTTCAGGCGCAGCGCCCCGGGCTGTCATCTCGGGTCCCTGCAGTGCCCTGCGCGGCTCCGAGGGGATTTCGAGACAAACAGGCCCCCCTGGTGAGCGAGGACGGGCAGCGAGAAGAGTGTGAGTAACGCGAGGCTGCGGCGTTTAAGTCCCGGCCTTTGAGGCGGGGGGGGGGGGGGGGGGGGGGGGGGGGGGGGGGGGGGGGGGGGGGGGGGGGGGGGGGGGGGGGGGGGGGGGGGGGGGGGGGGGGGGGGGGGGGGGGGGGGAGGTTTATTGAAACATTTTAGGATGCAGAACCGGAGTTGATTTTTCATTGTGAAACGGTCAGCAAACCGAGGGGCTGAAGAGCAGGTAATGAGATGGAAGGGGCTCCGCTCACGAAAACGGTTTTCCAGCCGGATCAATAATCTCAGAATAATGTAGCCTAATGCGAAGGGACGCAGAGCGAAGGATCTGTCCCAGCAGCAGGGACGCGTGGGGGAGTCTCTCCGGCCACGGGCACGCAGACCCCGTTCCCAAAGGGGGCGCGTGAGGCAGGGCCCGGGCCCCCCGCTCTGTGCTGGGCACAGAGGCACCTGCGACTGTCATCAGCCCTGGTCCCCTTCAATTCTCCGCAGCCGGAAGGACCTCGCAACCCGCATGGGTTTCTCTGGAGCTTCAGGCCACAAACGAAACGGATTCCACAGACATTTCGGATTTATCCACCTTGAACGTGAATAACGTAAAATCATGTTCTGCCCACTCGTAAGAGATCCGGGCGGTCGTGCTTGTTAAACCCCGTTGGCATTTCATGGGTGGGGAAGATAAAAAGCATCTAGGTCAGATTTTAGCTGCCGGGGATGAAGTGGTGGTGTGTCAGAGTACCTTACTTCTGTTTACGTTCAGACAACACTGGTTTCATGGGTTGATTAAAAAATAAACCGTAATAACGTAAAGCCTAGAGGTGAAAAAGGTTTTAATAGTCCTTCTGTACAAGTAATTTCCCCAAGTTCAGACGTGGGACCAACATCCGCAGCCGCAGAATAAAGGGTAGCAATTCCGTGAGGGAAATAATGACCCATAAGGAAAAAATGATTCATCTTACAAGAGATCTCCGAAGGGGGCCGTACACTCTAACCCCTGAACTATTTATTTTCAAAGCAAACTTTTATAGGTAGGTTTCTTTTTTTCTATAAAGACAATGAGAAGTGTAGACAAAAAGACAGCACTGTAGACATTGACACATAAAATAGGTGTCTTTGGTTAAGATGATTATAGAGAAAACAGCCCTGGAAATACAATTGGCTGCTCTCTCCAGCAACAACTCATTTTACCTCAAAATAATAAAAAAAATGAATAAACTCGTACAACTTCATGAGCGTCATAGAAACGTATTCTAAAAACAAGGAGGAAGGGAGTTTACACCTGGTGAAAACATGCCCAGGATGGCATTTCTCCAGAACAGCTGTAGCAGAAAGAAACACCCAGAGCAGTGTCCCCTGTGGCACCAGGGGTGAGGCTGGAACACGTGTGTGTGCAGACAGGGCCAAGGCCTCCTGCCTGATCAGCGTGAACGTGTGGCGTGCGCAGCCCTTCACGAGGCAACACCTCGCTGAAAGCAAACTGCCGGGTAAAGAAGCCAAACTCCCAGGTGGCAGGTGGGCAGGAGGGTAGGGCAGGGACATCAGAGCCAGGAGGCTGGGCGAACACCTGTTCGCTTTCACTCAGTCCCTGTCTCACCCCCCACCCACCCACCCACCAGGGCCCTGGGACACGTGGAAGCAGCAAAGCTACGAAATCCATCAGCTAAAACCCGGAAGCCGTTTCCTCCCGCGCATCCTCCATTTCGTTACGGTTTCTCCATAGATGGGTCCGCGGTGATGACTCCCCTCCGTGTCATGCGCACACTAATGTGTTGAGTGACTGTGCTCCTCATGTGCCTTTCTCCCCGGCTTGCTCGTGTGCGCTCACAAGTCCTGTTCCTATGGAAACAAAAATGTACCCATTTGCTCTGAGAGCAGCACGAGAGAAAAGACGATTGTGGACAAAGATGCCTTCGCATTTCGTGATCTTTTATCCCCAGCGGATACACAAGTGGTTAGCTATTTCTATCCAAAATATCGAGAAGTGGGGGACATGATCAGCAGGTGGAGGCCGTCTCTCTGTGAGGGTCCTGTCGCCTCCACAGAAATTCCTCTATTTCCAGGCGCCGCTGTGCCGCCCCCCACGACACCCTTGCTCTGAGCACGAGGGGTCAGACGCAGGCCCCCGGGTCCCAGTCTCTTCTCCTCTGCAACCTCTTCCCTGTGCTGCGACCGGGACGACTTCACTAAAATGCACATTGGTCGCATTGCTTTCTAGTTCCAATCCCCAGTCACTAGGATACATGCCGAACTTCTGGATGACCCGCCAGGTCCATCTTCGGAATCCCACAGGGCCTGGGGCCGTCACGTGTCCCCGCCGACCTCTGCACACCTTTCACACGTCACCATTCTGGTCGCTCTAGTCCGCTAGGAAGGGCGACGAGAGGTTCCAGGCGTCCTGTGAACCTCCAACTCCAGCTGGCGGTGCTGGGGTGCAGGGAGGGTCCTGAACTCCTAGGGGTCACATTGACGGGCGTCACAGCATTGCGGTGATGCTGACGGTTTTCCGGGCCCTGAGCAGCACATCCCCTCGTGTCACTACCTTTTCATTATCACACGGATACCAATGAAGGTCCTATCTTTAAAGAAACCAGTAATGGGGGGGGTGCCGGCGGCTAAGCTCCATGTCCCACTCCTGCTGTGGGGTCTGGCAGCCCCGCCCGAGGGCCCCCGCCTGTGCCCGGGTGGCCAAGGGCTAAGGATAGATTTTTAGGCTTCCGACTGGATGGAAAATGCGAAGGTAAGAGTCAGATGTTATGACATCTGAAACCCTGGGACATTCAGATTCCAGGGTTCGTACATGACATTCTGCCCCCGTGGGCTCAGCCCCATGGTCCTTCCTGCTGCCCACACAGTGGACCAGGGAGAGCAACATCTGTCCCCTCCCAGAGAAAGCCTGAGACCTCTGCCCCATGGCTGGCAGGCTCCGTGTGTCTTTCTTACCCCCGTGTCACTGCTGCACGGAGCCCAGTGCCCTCCAAGTGCTGGGATGTGGCCGGGCGAAGCTGAGCCTGAGCGGGACGGGCCGAGGGGGTCCTCCTGGCCGGGGAGGGGGTCCTCCTGGCCCGGGAGCAGCACTGGGGGGGGCAGGAATACCACCTCCTCTGCAGGTCCCAAAGGGTCGCACTGTTCTTCCTGCACAGCCCAACAGATGGCAGCCCAGGTCCCTGTGGCCGTTGCTTCCATCCTAGTCGGTCTCAGGGTTCTCGAGCGCCACAGGTCAGGACAGCGGCCGCTGGTGTTCTCCCCGGGTGTGTACAGGATGCCAGCAGGCTACGTGGCTGAATCCTCTCTTCATTGGGCCGCCTCCGTGTCTGAGGTTCTGTCTCCGTGGCGGGTCCTCTGTCTCATTCGGAAAGTGGGGATGCAGCCTGTCTAAAGGACACTCAAGTGGGGACCGGACCTGAGATGCGCATCTTCTCAGTCGGCCCTGGGAGGCTGCGCACGGCCCGCTGGGTACTGGGCCCGTCCTGGGGCCCCGGCCGCCCTTTCAATCAGTTCTCTCCCCTCCGGGCCCCCTTCCGGCAGATGCCGGGCTCCCACCAGCAGGTGCCCCCATCCGCCACAGCCTCACCTGCTCCCCCTGCCCGGACCCCTGAGCCCACGGCGCTTCTTTCCCAGGGGAAGGCTTCTCGCCTTCTGGTTTTTGAGATTCCCACCTGAGGAGTGAAGCATTGATTTTCCCCCAAACGGTGCACAGAACACAGCTGAAGCCAAGCAAGGAACGTGTCCAAGCAAGTGACCATGCGGGTCCTCAGCCACCAGGCCAACTTCCAATGGTAACGTTGCCCCAGATTTTCAGAATCTTACACTACGAAAAACAGGACCGTACAAAAATGGGTTTAATATTGTAATAATTAACGTTGTGAGCACTTCGTACGTGGTGGGCCCTTTTCCAAGTCCATTATGTATATTAACTCATTTCATCATGATAAAATACAAACCTGTCTGGTAGGCATCATCATTATCCCCTAGTTTAGAAATAGGGAGCAGAGAGTAGTTAAGTTAATTAGAGGGATTTTAATGCTCAGACCATTAGTCCAGTTCCTTTTTTTTTGACAGCCAAACACAGCATGATACTATTGAGAAAATAATAAGACCTCTGAATCATCAAAAAGAGGGAAAAAAAAAAAAAATAGGTTCCATATAATCCCAGGAAGGCTATCACAGGCAGAACACCCAGTTAAATCTGACTTTTGGTGAAGCACAGAATACTTTTTAATACTTTTTAGTACACGCATATCCCAGACACATCACAGGACACACTTACACCAAAAAGAAAAGTTACTCGTCTTCTGAAAATCAATTTAATGGCAAACTCGTCTCCCAGGCCAGACCCAAGGGCTCTCTCCCCCCGACACCTCTTTAGGGGTGGAGGGAAAGCCCCACATAGTTTGAGCATAGTCGGCACATGGTATATTTTTACAGAAATCTATACGGGACACTTCACGGGCCAGATGCCTTATGCTAATTATGAATGGTCCTCAAAACAGCAAGACGAAGACAGTATTTGTAGCTGGAAGAGTCACGGAAGGGTCCTCGAAAAGAACAGTTGAACCAGGGGTGACATACGTGCCCAGACCTGGGTCTGGCTGGCCGGGGAGGCCAGGCCGGCAGCAGCGAAAACCACAACTCGCAGCCCTGGCGGTTCCGAGCCATTTTTCCCCGGAGAGATTATTGCTCCTGCACCAGCTCTTCCAAAGCGGCGGGGGCTATTGTCACACTGTGAGCGGCCCGCTCCCCTCACCGGCCAGCTGGCGCCCACTCAGCTGTCCCCAGGGCACCAAGCAAGTGCAAACCAGAAATCCATGCTGCTTTCACGTGCTAATGGAAAACCCGGTGTACAGATCAATAGGTGTGAGTGTTCCCATCACACAGGCATCAATCCATTAAGCCAAAACCTTCGCTTCTAGATGACAGAAAATGAGGAGAAAGCTGTTTGCTCCCAAGTTGTTGACTTACAGCCAGGCATGATGGATGGTCACCCGGGGTCCAGGGTCTGCACTAATTATCTTAAAGACAATTCGGCATTTCAAAATTATTTTGCTTGCTTAAATCCTTAAGATGGAAATTGATGCGTTTTATGACACTTCATTTGAGCGGAGAGTTTCCGTGAAGCCATTTGATGAAGAGCTTTCTGAAACACAGCTCAGATCAGACCTAAACCCTTCATGGCTTTGCATTGACCAAAATCTCAAGGCTGAGCAGGTCAGTGTGTAAGACTCAGTCACCGTGTGTGGGCTGCTGCCACCATTCCCCCCACATGGTGCCCCCCAGCCCTCCACCTGCACTGAAAGGCCAACAGGAAGACCCCCAAGAAACCCTGAGTTTTAGGGGACTCTTGGTGATCTCATCCTTTGGTAACCGAATAAAGAAAAATGACTTCATTTAATCTGAGACCAAAAGCTTGAAGAGAGTCAATGCATTTTCGTCTTCCATTGGAAAAACACATAAAGATTTCTGAATCACGATCCAGTGAAATTCACCTGAGGTGAGGCCAGATGGAGCGTGGGTTCCATACCCCCGCCTCCGGAAATAGGATGCTCAGAAGGTTTGTAGATTGTACACCTGGGTCTAACACAGGAGAGGAGGAAGGGACAGACAGGCAGGTTGGAACACCGCAGGCCTGGAAGAGGCCAGGGAACAGGGAAGACCTTTCTCCAGGCAGCAGGGAATTGCTCCCAGAAGGAGTGAATTCTTTTTTCTTAATGGTGTTGTCACTGCAGGGACCCAGGTTCGTATGCAGTTCTCTTCCACACTTCCCATCCCCCTGCCTGATCTCCACTGCCTGCCTTTCTGCTTGTTGTGTTGTGCCAAACACTCACAGTGCCTGCCAGTGGCAACATCTCTCACCCAAAGGACCCATGAGTGTCCCTCAGGGGCAGCAGAGTGGACTCCGGGACACAGTGAAGCTGACAGGGAAACACTGGTATCAACACAACCCTGGGGAGGGCTTTGTGAGGAAAGCGTATCTCACTTGACAAAATTCAGCACCCTCTCATGATAAAAACATTCAACACACTAAGCTAGGCTAGAAGGAAATTAGCTCCATGTAATAAAAGCTGTATGTAACCAGCCCACAGTTAACATCAGACTCAGCAGAGAAAGACTGAAAGGAAACTTTCCCCCTAAGATCGGTATCAAGGCAGGATTCCCACCCTCACCACTTCTACTCAACATGGTACTAGAAGCAGCAGCCATAGCAGTTGGACAAGAAAAAATAAAAGGCACCAAATCAAAAAAGAAGAACGAGTCAAACTCTGGCTTAGGCATCTTTGCTTTCAGTTATTTACTGAACTCCCAACAATCACACACTGACATAACTAAAAAGAGGATAGATCTCATGCTAAGTATATTTCCCACAATAAAAGGGAGCACAAGAAACTTTGGGTGTGGTGGATACATTTATTATTTTGATTGGGGTGCAGGTGTAACAAGTGTACGGATAGATTCAAACTCATTAAATTGTGTGCATTAAATACGTGCATTTTATGTCAATCATACCTCGGTAAAGTTATTAAACATAATAATGTATAACTGATTGAACCCCACAGTGGAGGGAAAAACAGGCAAGTACATTTCCTACCTCAACATTTATCAAGAATGAACCAGGAGCTGTTATAGTATGGGTGCTAGAGATAGGGCATCGAAATGCTTCACTGGGTGAAAATATTTATAAACTGCATACATTTCAATAAATAGTATCAAAATATGCCAAGTTCTCTTACAGCCCAATAGTAAGTAAATGAACAACCCCATTAAGAATTGAGCCAAAGATCTTAACAGTCATTTGACCCAGAAAGACATACAAACGGCAACCAGGATAAGAAAAGATGCTCTAAGTCATATGTCATGAAAATGCAAATAGAAACAACAGCAGCTACGAATGTATTAAAGTGGCTAAATCCACTGACAGCACCAAGTGCTGACAAGAACATGGAGCAACGGGAATGCACATTCGTTGTCAGTGGGGATGGAAAATGATGCAGCCATGTTGGAAGACAGTTTGACAGTTATTTACAAAATTAATTCTACTCTTATTATACAATCTAGCTCCTGGGTATCTATCCAAGGGAGTTGAAAGTGGAGGTCCACACAAAAACTCTGCACACAGCGCGTAATAAGTGCCAACTTCTGGAAGCAATCAAGGTGACTGTTGTCAATCAAGGTGGATGGAAAAAGAAACCGGTAAATCCAGACAACAATGGCGAAGAAAAGTGAGCCATCAGCCAGCAAACAACACGAGGGAAACGTGAGTGAGTGTGTGTCACTAAGAAAAAGATGGAACTCTGAAAGGCTGCATCCTGAACGGGTCCATTGACAAGACATCTATAAAAGGCAAATGTATGGAACAGTCAAGGCGAGGGGCGGCCAGGGGGTGGGAGGGAGGGAGGAACAGATGGAACCCAGGGTACCTTCAGGGCAGCGAAAATACCGTGTGACATTGTAATGGTGGGTAGATATCTCTACACATTTGCCAAAACCCACAGCACTGGGCAATGCCAAGTGAACCCTAATGCAATCTACGGATTTTAGGCAGTAATAATCTGTCAACATGGGCTGTTGATTATAACAGATAGACCACACTAATGCAAGATAATAAGAGCTGAAGCTGCGGAGAGCCATGCCTAGGTCGGACAAGATGTACTTTCTGCACAATTTCCTGGAAACGTAAATCTCCTGTAGTAAGTTCTATCTACCACATGTTTCACCTTTTGATAATGTAGTGTTATCAATAAGAGGAAGAAGTGACGCTGGGGAGCGCATGGCAGGTTGCAGCGTGGGTGGCCCGGCTTGAGTTTTGATGCCCTTCCCTCCCGATCAGGACACAGCAGGGCGGGAGGCTGAGGCATGAGGAGGGGAGAAAACGAATTCTGTCTGGGGCACAGTAAGCTGGGCTTCCAGCAGGTCGTGCGAAAGCCAGCTCCAGCGATGGCTTAATGACCATCTGCCTTTCACGTCTCTGATGGAGGCCCCAGTGTGACTCAGCAAAATGACGCATCGCGGCAGGACCACATGATCCCATTACAGGGCCCAGCAGAGCCCTGTAATCCGTCACCGAATCGTCAGTGACGCGGGAACCAGGTTCATGGCCTCCGGGATAACTGAGCTGGGTAACTTCAAACAGGCCCTGGGTGTTCTAACAACAAGACCCGCTGGACCAGCACTTAAAGTGGCCCGGAGTCACTGAATTATCATGCAACACCGTCTTCGCATGGCACCGGGGTTAGCCAGATGGATGGAGTAATCCTGGAGGAGGTTCGAATTTTCACTGAGTAATTGGATAAAGCTAAACCATTACCACAATCGAATCAGCATATTGAAGGAAATTTTTAAACAGAATGTCTGTGTAAGGGGGAAAGCGACTTTGTGAGAGAGAGAGAGAGAGGCAGCTCTGCACCGATGCGCAGTGGACCTGGCGCCCATGGGACAGTGTTGTGTCACTGTCCGCAGGACCCAGAAGCCCAGAAACGCTCCATCTAGTTCGCGCAGGGGCACAGGTCGCTCGCAGTGTCTCTGGCCTGCAGCAACTCCACACAGGGTCAACGCTCCCTAAATGACCCCCGTCTTCTGCCTGCTGGGCTCGCAGTTCCTTCCCTTTAATTTTAGGTGGAAACACCCCGAGTCCATCGGCCTGTGAGGGCAGGTCCGCACCGCCCGGCCCGCTCCCCAGGGCCGCCCCCCTTTCCCCAGGGCCCCCTCCTTTCCCCTCACTCCCTGCGCTTCCGGGGAGAAGGGCTGACAGCCTGGGGGTTATCAACAATCTGGCAGGAATTGCGCAGACAACACCCAGAGACACTCAGAGAGATTTTCTCAGGAAAATGCAACTTCCAGCCGCCAGCACTTTGGAAGGAACATCTGCCTTTTCTCTCTGTCCCAGGGAGGAGCCAAGTCTGTGTGTATACGTGTGTGTGTGCACGCACATGCGTGCATGCATGTATCTGTTTATCTGCATATACTTCCATGTCGTCTGTGTGTCCATAGAAATCTACAGGCATATACGTACTAAATGTATCCAGTATGTTTATAATTAAATATTACTAAGGTATATATTGATAATGAATATTTAACACATTGAGTGATTGGTATGCTAAATACTTTTAATATGCTACATTACTACGTAATAACTTGGTACGTTTCATAATTAATGCTCACTGTGTTTTAAATGGTATATTATGAATACGTACCTGATGTGTAAAACAGGCTTAACGTAGTAAATATATATTTGACGGTATATTAAATATCCACACTTGATGTTAGTGTTCAGAGTTGGGCCATTAGGCCTCCGTAGGTTCTTTGAAGTTGCTCCCACTGTGTCCCCGCAGAGGTTCCCAGGATCCCCGCGGGAGGTGAGGCAGGACACACACCTGCCGGGTGAAAGGCGGGGACACACCCCTGGCCCGGACTGGCAGCTGCTGGCGGCTGCCGCCCCCTCAGGCCCCGCCCTCCACTGGCCCCGGCGCTGAGTGGCCGCGCTGGCTGTGGGGACCAGCCAGGAAGAAACTTCTTCCCAGGACCCCTGTGGCCTCTCCACCTGCAGCGGGGAAAGTTCGATCTGGCGCTTTAATTGAACACTCGGGGTGGAGTTCCAACCACACCCACACTTCCCTGCACCTCATCTCGCCCTGGGAATGAAATGGCTCAGGTGATGAAGGGACCGACGCGGAAAAGAACCCCAGTTGGGGCTGCCCCTAGGGGAGAAGAGGTGCTTCACATACGTCTTCTCTTCCCCAGAGGGCCGCCCAACAGCAGGGCCAGGGTGGGGTCCGGCCCTCCTGGCTGGATCCAGCCCCCCACCAGCTGCGCTCCCGCAGCGAGACTGGCAACCAGCTTTCCGACAAAACACACGGGGAAACACCACAGAAAGGGAAGACCCCCCAAAACCTGCCGGGGACCAGTGGCGACGAGACTCACAAATACCTTTGTCATTTTCGCCTGGGTCGTTATATTATTGTTCACAAAACACAGGAAGTCGCACTCTGCGGGTTCCCAAGGGGCAGTAGACACCGAAAAGCAATATTGGCCCAAGGTGACTGTTACCACGAGGGGGACAAGGATGAGCAGAATATGCCAGAACTTCCCGGTTACACCACCTAACTGACCTCAGGCATCCGGCCACAGCTCCTGCATCTTCGCTTCGTCTGTATTCACGCAGTAATTAGGTAGGTGCGTGCCTTACGGGGCAACGAAGTTCTTCAGTGGGTACGGGCAGAACGAGAAGTACAGAGCCGGCTACAAATTTTGTGAAAATCTAGTAACACTGAGTGTGTTTGGAGGCCATTTGGAAGCATGTTGCCTGGTGGAAGCCGGCTCCCGGCGCCTGGCATCATCGGAAGATGACAACTTGCTAAGCGAGACAAATAAGTGTCACCGTGCACTTGCCAAAGGATGAAGATCATAATGACCAACATTTAGGGCACCCCTATTCTGAGAAGTTGACTTTTATTCCAGCAAGCGAGCCATGAAGTCCACCAATAGTCCAGCTGGAGAGAATCTGGGGACCAGCAACCTTGTTTTTCAAGTACAGCGGAGCCCCAGGCCACCGCGTGACAGGCCCACGTCACGCAGGGGGGTTGGCGGCTGGGACAGACAGCCGAGCTGTCTTCAACGTGCACCGGCCTTTCGCCCAGGTGCCCCTGAGCCCAGCAAGAGCGCTATGAGGGTGAGGGGTGAGGTTGGGGCGCCAGGGCTTTCCTAGGTCCTCTGTGTCGGGGGAAGAACCTCTGTGCTCCCCATGATAATTCGGGGAGTTGTTACGTCTGTCTGTCCACGTGCCATAGCAAGACACGTGGCTGAAGGAAAAGAACTGATTACATTCAACTTGGAAATGAGCCACTTTGCCCAGCACCACAGCCGCTGTGTCACGGACTCCGGGAGGTGGGGACAGGTGGGTGCCCCATGGGTGGAGGAGTAATGGGGGAGGCTGCGCATGGGTGGGGCAGGGGGTATGTGGGCAACCCTGTACCTCCCACTCAAGGTTGCTATGACCCTAAAACTGCGTGTAAGAATATTAAAAGTGAAGTCTGTATCGGACTAACTGCGCACGGCCCTGGGTGGGCCCCCGACTTACCGGGGAATCATGTCGTAAATTATATATATTTTTTACAGTGAGCACCTGAAACTAATAGAATAAGGAATGTCCCCTGTAATTGGCCAATTAAAAAAAAAAACTATAGAAAATAGAATTAAGTTTAAAATAAAGT
Source organism: Noctilio leporinus (assembly GCA_004026585.1). Classification (NCBI taxonomy): domain Eukaryota; kingdom Metazoa; phylum Chordata; class Mammalia; order Chiroptera; family Noctilionidae; genus Noctilio; species Noctilio leporinus. The sequence goes on along the minus strand of PVIW01000568.1, from coordinate 55,998 downwards.
TTGTTTTAAAAAGCCATGACGTGCAAAACCGTGCAGATCATTGGGTTGACAGCCAGCTCCGTTGCGGAAGGAGTTATGTCACTGAAGGTAAGATTTACCTTTAGAAAATCTGCCTCTGGCTTCCTCTCACGGGGGTCTCAGCTCCAAGTCCTGAGGGGCATTCAGCTGGAGCTGGAGGTGGAGAGGGGAGGCCCTGGGGTGGGTGTCCCGCTCAGGTCCTTCCCGTGTCTCCACTCATGCGGTTCCTAGGCAACACCCCGGTCTTCAGCCCAGTCCCACCAGCAAAAGCAGTTGAGGAGAGATGTGTGGGGCACCCGTGCCTCAGCCCCTCGTCCTCTGGGGGACCAAGGACTGCGGAACAGGAGCCAAGAGCCCAGGCTGGGTAGCGGGTCCAAGACAGAAGACATCCCTGCCACTCTGCGGCTGCAGGTCCAGGCAGGGCGCAAGGTGATCTGGGGAAAATTCAGAAGTTGGCGAAGGAAAGGCGGTTAGAAATCCTGAAGGCGGTGGGGTGGGGGTGCTACCGGGGGTCGAGCCAGGAGAGCGTCCCTCCGTCCCATGGGCGCATTAAAGGGTTGAAATCGGGAGAAGATCGGGCATCTCCCTACATCCCTTTCCCATTAGTTTCATGTGCGACGGAGGCCACGCGTCTGCAGATGTATGAATAGAAATGTAAACTAACACCAGACAGCAGCATGAAATTCTGCTTCCAAATTAGCTTTCCGTTTTTAAAAAGGGACAGGCACGATGCTCTTCTAATTAGAACATTTTTATTTATTAACTTAATTTGGAAATGCATGAAAGCACCAAGAGGAACACCAGTCTGATCCGTAATTCCCTGCCAACTGGTCTGAAAAATGTCTGCATGATGGGCGTATGAAATGCATATACACTCAGGCACCAAAACAAAAAAAAAGAGTTGGGCTCTTTTGAACTTCCTGTTTTCTGCAAGTAGCTGTTCTGGTCTATTTTTTATGCAGGAGGACACGGCTGGGCCCAGCTGCACCCAGGAGTCTTACGGACGTGACAGCGAAAAAGATACCGGCCAGTTTAAAAGGTGCCCACTAGGCTGGATTATTCCACTTATGTCCAAGTTCCATCAAATTGACACCATTCCAGTGGTTTAACCACGTTCCTGCTCAACTCTGTCTGTTCTTGATAATCCTTCTAGAAAATGCTCTGACGGCAGGGGGACACCCAAGAGGAAACGTTACCGATGATTGTAAGTGTTTGGGGAACTAAAAAAGTGGAACAAGCACATATGAACAGTTAACTGGAGATTCAAAATGATTGGGAAATGCCAGGCAAGGATCCAGGCTGTGGGTGGAGTTCCAACGGGTAGGGGGTGGGGGGGTGTGGGGGGAGGGGCAAGGGGCTGGACCGGCCGCTGGAACCCAACTCAGAGGGATGAGGCCCCCTTTGCCGGCCACCCTCCCTGACTGGAACCCGGCGTGTTTTCCTCTTCATTCCCAGCTGTCTCACCCACACCTGGCTTCTCCCCACTGGGTGTCCTGATGGGATGTCACCGAGCACAGCTGGCTTTTTAAGCGGGCGTCGGATTTGCACAACCCCCAGGACAGTCCGAGTGGATGTTCATGACACATCACCAGTGGCAGGTTGCTCAACACACAACGAGAGGGCAATGACTGCTGAGCATGTGGAGTTGCAGCACCGCGTGTCATTATTAAAATGAACTCAAGGTACCAAAATTGTATGTACTCATGGGGCTTGTTCCCAGGCCTGGATTTGTTGTCTCAAAACCAACGGAAGCACCTGTTTTGGGTTTGAAGAAATGGCAGCTGAACCCAGTCTGGGGAGAGACAGAGGTCAGACCCGGGAGGAGGCACAGAAAGGTCAGAGCCCAAGGTCAGCCGTCCAGGGGCCCGTCCAGCAGGTGGGCTTTGCAGGTGCAAGTCCACCCTCCGGAGTCCCGGGCGGAGGAAGATGCATTTCCCAGCGCTCGCTGGGGCCGCAGACTCAACAGGAAGGGACCTCACATCCTTGGTGGTCCCAGGTCCTCCGAAGCCGCTGCGTTTCCACCAGCCCCGCTGTCCTCCACCCCCACACAGTGGGCTCCAGCCCCCACCCTCACCTTTTCGCGCCCACCGGCTCTGGGGGTCGAGACCTGTCAGCCTGTCCTCGCGCCTGAGTGACTCCAGGTTCCCCCAACCCCATCCCACTCGGGGCACCAGGACTCTGGTCCACACTCGTCTTCCCGGGAGGCCGTGAGTTGCACGAGGCAGACCTGATGGGCTCCCGCATCCCCGTCACCATAGCAACCCGCACTGGCCGGCTCCGTGCATCCTGAGACATGGGATACTCTGTCCAGCCGCACCTGCTGGCCGCGTGCGGGGCGCGGATCTTCGGGGCCCCAAACCCAGAAGAGAGTGTGTTAGTGGGGTGTCGAAAGAGGTGCCGCTGCTGTACCCAAGGCCATGGATTCAGACAGAGGGAGAAGTCAGGACGTCAAACAGGCCTTAAATGGGAACCTCCCTGCTTTTCTCCTAACAGTGCCCAGTTTTCAGCGGGGCAGCCCGCCACTGGCTCTGAGGGGAACTTGGTGTGTTTTCCCGGGCTGCAGGGACTGCGGGGTCCCCTGGGCCCCTGAACATGTGTCCGATGGCACCCGGAGAGGTGTGTGCAGCTTTGGCTGAAGTCTGACTCAGTGCAACGGGGGGAGGAGGGGTGAGACGGTTACCGATTCCCCACAAAGGGACCCTAGCGGTTTCCCCATTCGCTGGAACAGGCTCTGGGCTCCTCCTGTGTGCGCATTCCTCTCGATGTTCCCACTTTCTAGGTTTACAATCCCTAACGCCTGGAGGAAGTCGCAGGAAACCGTTTATTGTAGAAAAGTTCAAATTACTCCCGTGAATGAATAAATAGCCATGCTATGCATTCATATACACCTGCATGTATAGCCTCTACATAGGATTAAAATAACCAGGTTGATCTCCCCGAAGCGATATTTATGAAACACCTTCCCATAACGGAGACAAATGATAGGACCTCAGACATTCAGCCCCCGGGCATCTCCACACACTGTTCAGTCGGCAAAAACTCGAATAATGTATCTCAAGAACATGGGTATTTAATCTGCTGCCTCCTGTGCCTACAGCAGGATGGCCTTCCTTCCAGACACACAATCCTGCCATTTTATTCCTTCTCTCTTCCCCTTCCCTGAATGGTGCCATTTCCTACAAGACAGCCCTCCGAAGTTTTGTCTCACGAGAGGTTACCGTGCGCCCTGGAATAAAGCAGACTTGGAGAGCAGGGACACCTGCCCGCGTCACTCACTTTGTTTCCAGGGCACCAGGAGAGTGTAAGGCAGAGGCCTCTGGCCCCTGGTGCAGGACAGAGGGCAGGCAAACCGTCCATGGGGCATTGCCCAGGCTGAGTGCAAAGGCGTGACAGGCAGCCTCTGACCACCAGGGACAATGCTGCAGACGGAGGTTTGTGTCCCCAGGTCAGCTTGGTGGGAGCTAGTCCCTCTGATGGTGTTAGAAGGTGAAGACGTCCGAGGTGACTCGTCAGGAGCTGGGGGCCCCTGTGAGTGGGACTGTGTCTTCGTAGTAGGGGCTCCACAGGGCAGCCCGCCCTCTGCCACGCAGGGACGCAGGGCAGGCTGTCTGCACCAGCAGGTGGCTCTCAGCAGACACCACAGCCACCTACCTGCAGCATGAGCGCCCATCCCGCCTCCCAGAGCCCCTGTCCTGCGCAGGCCTCCAGTTGACGGTGTCAGGCCGGGGCCACCCAAGCAGACGGAGACAGAAGACACTGACCAGAGGAACCCAGTGAAGTCCTGGAGTCACTGTGGTACCACCAAGGGGGCAACAGCTGTGAGACAGGCAGAGGGGACAGAGGGACGTACCAGCTGCAACGCAGACTTACCAGCAGTGCCCCTAAGACAGTGACTTAGCTTCCTCTAGCCCCCATTTCAGTGTTCATGGAATTTTGTCAGCCCTGGGATTTTTTTTTTTTTTTTCATTTTTAAGCAGGTATGCACGAAGGTATGTCTGGAAAAAGCCCAGCCGTTGTTAATATGAGAACTGACATCAATGTAACCTGGCAGCCAGGGAGAGTGGACTGGAATGAATGTGTGTGAATAGTGATGACTTCACTGTACTAGTCAGTGGGGCTGGTCGATGCCACTGAGTGAGTGTGTGTACTGTGTGGTTGTCACATTCAAAATGGCTGAGCAGCTAAAGCAACTAACCTGTATCAAATCTTGCTTTAAGCTTGCACCTTCTTCTGCAGAAACTATTCAGATGATTCAAAAGGCTTTCAGAGACGATGCAATGAGTGCAGTGCAAATAGAAATGGGGCACCAATGCTTCAAAGATGGACGGGAATCTGTTGAAAGTGATCCATGTTCTCAAAGGCCTGCAACAAGCAGAACCTGAGAAAGTCAAACATGTACAAGCTGCCATCAACACAGATCAGCAACCTAGGTGACGCAGGGCCCCCCAGCCCAGCTCTGGTGCCCTGCAACATCCGGCTTTTCCTAAAACTAGAATCACCTTTGAAAGGGAAGAGATTTCAGGCTGTCGGTGAGATTCAGGAAAATACCATGGGGCAGCTGACGGCAACTCCAACAAAGAACATTGCAGCATGTTTTGAACAGTGGAAGAGGTGCTGGGAGAACTGTGTGAGGTCCCAAAGCGGCCACCTTGAAGGGGACTGAGGTGCCATTGTCATATGTAGAAGGTTTCTTGTAAGTTGTCTCTTCTTCAATAAATGTCCCTATTTTTCATAGTGCATGGCTGGATACTCTCCGGACAGACCTCATATCTTACGCTATCATTGAATAGTACTTATGCCTGGGAAAAGATATTAGAATCCATTTAAAATGGTTTTTTGTGGAAGACAAAACTTACCTATGAAGTATATTAATTTTTATAAATATTTTTCACTTAAAGGCAGCATAGATGACTTATTCACGTTATTTAAGCATACAGCCATTTTGTCTTTACTTTTAAAGTTATCTTAACAATGGATGACAACTCCATTAGATTAAGGCCTTTTCTATTGTAAATATATGGAAAAATCGTGTACATTTCTATATGCACATGGAGCTGCCTCTTACTAAATACACAAACGTAACAGAAAGTGAAAGGAAAATTAAGGTTCTCTGCAATCCTCTATAGCATCACAAATTTAGGCACCAGGATTTACCATAGATGAGACAATGTTAAAAAGAATTCTTGAACTCCAGCCAGATTTTATCTATGTTGTAAAATTATGATCATGATAAGAGACTGCAGGAAACATGAAAAAATGGGAGGGTATAAATCTGGGGACCCCGCTCTGACATTCCAAAGTTCTACTCCATGGTTAAGACCCTTATTTTAGGAGCACAAACATCCCATCATTTGAGGTAGGGAGCTCTGAACTTTCAACAGTCAAGTTAACCTTGAAGTAACATTGTCTGTAGACTGTTATACGTCTCACTCTGTGTATTTCTAGTTATGAAGCATGTAGACTGTGCTGTGGTTAATAAAATACAAATACTTAAAAGTGTAACTGATTTTATGTTGCATTTTTTCATTTTGTATTTTATGTCATTGTCCTATAACCTTATTGAAGTCACTTGTTACTTTAAGAAGTTTTTTTGTAGATTTTTGGAGGATTTCCTATGCAGACAATTATATCAGCTGCAAATACAATTCTTCCTTTCTGATCCTATGCCTTTTACTGCTTTTTCTTACTTTATTGCACTGGCTACATACTTACGTTGACTAAGAGAAGGCATCCTTGCCTTTTTCTGGCTCTGAGGAGGAAAGCACTCAGTCTTTCACCATTAGGTTGGCTGGAGGGCTTCTCGCAGATGCTGCTTCTCAAGTTGAGAAAGTTCTTCCCGCCCCCAGCTGCTGAGTTTTCAATGATGAATGCATAGGCATTGGGTTTTGTTGAATCTTTCTTCTATGTCAATTATCATCTTCGGTTTTTTTAATAGCCGGTTACCATGGTGGATTACATTGATTTTTCAATGTTGGTCCAGACTGGCAGTTCTAGGAGAATCCTACTGGTCAAAAATTCTTGTTAAACATGACTGGATATCATTTGTCTATAATTTATTGAGGATTTTTGTGTCTTTGCTCATGAGAGAAATTGGTCTGTGCTGTGGTTTTCTCTTTTTTCGTATCACATTTTACTGAAAGAAAAATGACCCCTATATGCAATTATGGTAATTACTTATGTTTTTAACAGAATCCTTACACTGTAACAGGTGAGAAATTGCTTGGACAGATAATCACAAATATCTCTTACTTTCATGAAACCACTGTTCAACTTGCGAAAAACACTCAGGCATTAGAAAGCGATGGAAGGACACACTCTGATGAAAAGGCCAGAGAGCAATAATTTTAAAAAGCAAATGTGCTTTCAGGGGAGGAAATAAAACTGGTTATCTGAAACGGGGACAATCAGTTTACCTTCGGGCATCTTCCTCCTAACAGTCAAAATTCTCAGCAGGGTCTAAAGACTTACAATGAAAGCAAATTGCAATTAAAGAATTTCATATTTGACATTGATATTCAGGACAATAAATAACTCAAGAATATTGTGCCTTTGGGAACTTCGGGGGAAGAAAACATTACTTGGGGAGATGAATCCAAGTAAAAAGCTCATAAAAGGAAAGAACTGAAAAACAACCTAGTGTATAAAGCAATGCATAAATTTAAATACGGAATGAAGGTTTCTGAGTCATGCGATAGAGAAACCATCAAAAGCTGAACCATGTTTATAGTTTTAATCATAATGACTTCAATTCCCTCCCACCCTTCGTAATCTTTGCTTTTAACTGTTTAAAATTTAGCAATTCTTCCTAGTTCCCTTTATTTCAGTTTTTTTCCCAATTAAATTCAAGTAAAATTAAAGTTAACAATTTTATTTATAAAGAATATGCGCGTTGATTTCATTTTTCTCCCCTCTCTCTTTCCTCCCTCCATTCCCCCTACCCTTCACCACCACTCATGTTCGTCGGGGAGGTAACCCGGAAGGATACTCAGGTGTCAGTGATGGCAATTTCCCGAAAAGGAAATACTGGATGTGCGTTTACTTTCTGTTTAACAATTCTTGCAGTCATTTTGTCATTTTTACAAAAACAATAGATATTTTCTGGAAACAGAAAATGGGGAAAAGAAGAGGAAAAAAAGAAGGAAGAGGAGAGAAAAACATTTTCAATGGTCAACTTTCCACCCGCATGACTCGTCCGTATTTTCTCAGAGAAAGCCAAGCTAATTTCACCCAAAACATTGTGTTACGTTCCTATAGTTTGGGAAATGCTTTCTAAAACGGTGCAACTATGCCTTGTTTGAAAATAGCATTCTCACAAATGAGGATATTTTGAGGAACAAATTTTATTTTCAATTCAAGAAAACTGGTTCAAATCACAAGTTCGAGCTAGATTTCATGCAGAATGCTGAGAGATAGGGTGATTCAGAAGGATTACAATTATTCCTAGGTAGGTTAATGTCGCTTTTTAATTTTTTGTTCGTGTCTTTGCAAGTTTGCTGTGTTCACACTAAGTTTACAAATTATATCCATGCCAAATTTCTAGACAATGAGGCAACTTTCAGACAGACAAACCTTAGAGAATAGTTTAACCGCATCTGGTATTGCGTACACAGCCACGTTAAAGCAATTGCATTAATCAAATAAAAACACAAAACACATAGATTTTCTTCCTTCTCCGAACTACCATGTTGATGGAGATTACTTAACTGAAAACTTTTAAACCTGGAGTCTGCTACACTTATTATCTCTTAGAGATGAGAGCATAGTTTAAAATCAGCAGCCACACAGAAAGCCGTGCACACATTTATTTAAACACTGGGTTCAGAAACTGGCATTTAACGATTCTGAAGACCACATTTCCCCTACATTTGGACAGGAACAAAGTAAACGTACCCCGTTTTTCTCCACCAAGCTGTTTTTTGAGGGAAATAAATTACAATAACCTATGAAAGCCTTCAACGTAAGTTTTCAAACTCCTGCACACTCGAACGCTTTTAAATTTCTGCAGCTCGGGTGTTGCAATAGTTGAACAGCTATTTGATAAATCCAATCGGTGGAAACCGTTAACAGTTTGAGGGGTTCGGGCTCCACGGAGTCAATGTTTTTCACAGAGCCGGGAGGGTTGGACTAGCAAAGGGCCGTCTCCCCGCGGGGGGCTCCCCACTCAACAATGCCTGGTCCACCTCCAAACAAGTGTGACAGGCGTGACAGGCGTGACGGGTGTGACGGAGCAGCAGCACCGCTGTCTCCGGAAGCTTGTTTGACGTGCAGACCGGCGCCCACCTCGAGGCTCCTGGCCCAGAAACTGTCAGGTGAGGCGGCCACAGGAAGCCGTGGCCGGTGTGACTTGCGCCATCGGCCGTCTGCTCCCCCACGGCTGGAACGCGCACCGGCTGGGGCGAAGCAGGAATGTCCGGCCCCGGGGAGGGAGCAGGTCCGGGAGGAGGCCAGCGACGGAGAAGCACAAGGGGGGCACCAGTGGGGGCCGGGGGTGGGGATGAAGAAGACGGTTGTGCGCTCCCAGCTCCCGCAGCGGCAGTTCTGTTAACAGCAGAAACCGTGACCTTCAACGTGCAGAAAGGGCCTCTGTGCGCACAGGTGGCCGAGCACGCACGAGGCCACCACAGCAGGGAGGGTGGCTCTAAGGGGTCCCCCGGGAACCAGGGACGGCAGAGCCTCCTGCCGAAGTCGGGGCTTTCGCCGAAGCAAGAGCCAGTCCTGGGCCCCCCAGGGCCTGTCTGCCCACCGAGCGAGCGGCCCAGAGAAACGGCCTTTGCCAGGCAAGCCCATCTCAGGAGCCGTCGGGTTTCTTCCATGTCCCCTGAAAAGCCAGGTTTTCCAGCAGCGACTTCAGAGGCGCTGGGCTCCTCCCCTTGAGCCACAGGGGGCAGGTGGCCGTGGGGGCGCCTGTCCTTTTAGAGGAAGCCCCGGTGCTGCTCACCTGTCACAGTCGCTGTGAAATGCCGGCACCCAGGGAGCACACGCACGCGCTGCCCGCCTCTGGGGACCTGGGTTGTGACAGGTCCCTCCGATGCAAATGTGCAGGAGCGGCCGCAGGACCAAAGGCTGTCACGGGGGCTGCGGCCCAAACTCCGACCGGGAGTCATCGATGAAAGGACGGCGGACCAGACCACGTCCTCGCTGAAGGTGATCAGCGTTTGCACTCCGCGCATTTGGGGTTTGCAGCTCAGGGACGACCCCGGGGCTTCCGCCCCCGCAGGCACGGCTGGGCGGACGCGTTGGATGCATCACGCCCTCCGTGTCTTAGGAAAAGCAGCCTATTTTCACGCTGCCATCGGGCTGCGGACTCGCAGGGGAGCACAAGGGAACAGCCGCAGCTCGGGCAGCAGTTCCGGTCCCCGCAGGCCCGGGGCCGCCAGGAGCAGGGGAGCGGTGACACGCTGGCTCACACACGCGCACACGCGTGCTCGCACGGTGCCAGAGTTGGCGGCTTTGGGATCCACAAAACACAAGAGGTAGCACATCGGGGGCAACGCTTCTGCCGCTGTATCTCAATGAAGCGTAAAAAAACAGCCACGCACAGGACTCTCGCTGGTCTTGAAAACACTCACGTGCCCAGGCACGGAAGTTCCCCCCGGCGGCCGTCACGAGGCTCACGGCCCCCAGGTCGCCATTCCTTGGTTTTTGTCTCCCAGGGCGTCCCGGGGACCCTGCGGGAGGACCCGCCTCACGAAAACGCTGTGTGAGCGCAGAAGCCAACAGGCACAGGCGCGCGGCGCCCGGGGGTTACCCTAGCGCTGGGTATTCCGCAGGCAGAGCTGTCAAAACCCTTTTTCTAAAACATCATCTCGCTTTGGCGTCCTCGTGAAATGCATTGAAAGTCTCGCGTTCTTCGGTACATCACCTTCTAATACAGATAACGTAGCCTTTTCGTTCCTTGCTGGCCTCTTGGTAAACACGGACACGTGCGGGACTGTCGTGGCCACGTCTGGAGCTCAGGTAGTGATGACTCCAGCCCCAAACTGACACTTCCAGAGGCGGAGACGTGCCGGGTAAATGAGCTGTAGGTGTCAGGACAACTGAACTTCGGGAAGGAAAGCGTTTGTCTGAACAGGATATGGTCCCCCTGGGTCCACCTGCTTCCCAAGGCCTGTTTCCTTCAAGTGCCTTGAGCACCGGACATTGGAACCCGTCCTCAGGAGGCGCGAGCACACCTGGGTGACCTTCTGCAGCCTGACCTCGGTCCCTAGAAATGACCATCGTCTTCCTCACCAATGCTAAGTAGAGGCATAACTGTAACGGCCGGTTTCATGGTCTAAACCTCATTCACAGGCCCAGGGTTAGGGCAGCTGGCGCTTTTCCCTGGCTGGGGTCCCAGTCAACGCCACCAGCCCGAGTTCACAGGGCAGGTCCCCGTGGGGCGCCGACGGCTACACCCTAGAGTCATGGCTGCGACACCCCACTGACCTCCTGAGACCAACTCCAAGGGCCTGGTCATCGGAGACCCCTTTTCTTAAAACGGAAGAACGAAAGCGTCAGCCTTTTTTGCTCAATAAAGCTGCTTCAAAATACAGATGGTCCATATTCCTGGCCGTAGGCCCAGGTCCTCATTCCTTGGTCTATAAAGAAGTGAGCATCTCTATGAAACTTCCATTTCTTACGAGGCCTAAAGCAAGGCAGCCTCGTTGTGCTTTGAACGTAGCACTTAAACATAAAATAAGCTTTGGAAACCAACTCTACCAGGCAAGGGGTCTCCTCAGCGGGGCGACGTGCCTTGTACACGCGGGTGGGGCTACACTGAACACGCGTGTGGCTGTTCTGCGGGCCCGCAGCCCCGCCCAACCCTGCGTTCTGCCCCCCCGCCCACACCCCGCGGGTGCACCGCCCAGCCCGCCTCACACGTGCGTGCAGTTGGTGGACGGGGGCGTGTCGAGGCGACTCCTGTCTTTCGTGTCCCGGAGGGGTGACTTGCTGCGTGTGGGGCACTGGAACACCTGCTTGTAGGCCTTGCGGAAGTTCTCGGAGAGGAAGGCGTAGATGATGGGGTTCACGGAGGAGTTGCTGTAGGCCAGGCAGTGCGCCGTGACCCGGAACAGGAAGGAGGCCGGCGTCAGCGGGAAGACCCCAAACTCAGCCCACAGGTGGACGATGTGGTGCGGCAGCCAGGAGATCCCGAAGACCACCACCACCACCAGGACCGTCTGCGCCGTCTGGGGGACAGGGAAACAGCCGTGAACCCCCTGGGAAAGGACCCCACCTGGTAAAACAAGGCAATCTCATGCACCTTCCCGTGGGGTCCCATGGAGGCTGGATCTGAGATCAGTGCCGGTCCTCAGGTCACACATGGCTTTGTTCAAACCTCTTCAGGACCTGCCATGAGTTGGTGCAAGAATAGTTCTGCCATGTGTGCAAGTGCATGTGCTTTAGATCATGGATGTGGAAAGGTCTAGAGATGCAACATGGTCACTTTCAAATCTTCAGCACTGCAGTTACTTCCCTAGCTCAGATGAGCACCGGGACCCCACCCCCAGCACCTGGACCCCACCCCCAGCACCTGGACTCCACCCCCAGCACCTGGGCCCCACCCCCAGCACCTGGAATGCTGTCAGCTAAGCACCCACTGGGCCTTACTGTGTTCTCCATTCCACAAGCATTGAAGCCCAGCAGAGCTGAAGTTCCATTGGGCAGCACAGAATGAGTTATGCACCTGGCCCTGCACCTGGCCTTGCACCTGGCCCCACAACTGGCTCTGCCCCTGGCTCCACACCTGGCCCTGCACCTGGCCCCGCACCTGGCTCTGCCCCTGGCCCTGTCATTCCCAGGCCAACTCCAGGTCAGCCCAGCGATGTCAACCCCAGTAACCACACCGCGTGCCTAGCTGGGCACAGTACATGGTTTTCTCCTCGAGACTGGGTCCTGTCAGCCTCCTTTTGTGCTGCTTCTAACGCCGAAAGTGCCTCAAAACGCTTCTCTCTCCTCTTCCTGGAAGATGCTCTTTTTCATCATCTGAAACATGTTTTCTCTTCAAAGAATTTTGCTCAGAATACATCTAATGGAACTTGGCTGGGAGGAAAGGGGTGACTGACAGGTGCTGATGAAAACATGCTGAGACTGGCGGCTGGAGAGCCGGCCGAGCTGTTTGGGAGAAGCACCCGTCACAGGTGAGCATGGTGGGTGTCCCTCGGCTCCCGACCCGCGGGGGCAGCGCCGTCCCGTGTGAGGTCCGCCCCCTCTGACGCTCACGAAGACCCTCCAGGGCCCGCTCCACACCAGCCTGCCTGCGGGGAACGGTCCCCACTGCACCACCGCAGGCTGCACGCTCCCGCTGCTGTCACCCTGCAGGAATCTAGTTCTTCTGTATGTTCCCCCCACGTGTGCAAATCAGGGTCCCTATAGGGGGTCACCGCCCAGAGGCTGGGGACCAGACGTGGCCCTGACAGGGACACTGATAGGAGGGGCTATCACGGTGGGGCCCAGGGAGCCCCAGAGAACCCTGAGGATGCAACGCATGGCGGGACACTTCCTGCGCCAGGACCGGGGGCCGGAGCCACCTGGCCTCCGCCCTCAGGAGCCACCAGGGAGCTGGTTCCTCCCAGCCGCCTCTCCTCCCTCCTCCCGCCTCCTTCCTCACCCTGCACCCCTCTGCTCTCTCCTTCTGAGACACCCCACACACGATCTATTTGTCCTGTGCAAACAAGCAGCCAATTAAATCTGTACCAACAGCCCTGACGTCTGTGCGGTGGCTGTGGAGGGTCAGAGGCTGTGAGGATGGAAGACAAACCAGGGCTGAAGCCCCTCCCAGGGCAAGAACTGCATTCACACACGTGTGTAACACACACACACGAACTAAACATGGTTGTTGTGGAACTAGTCACTCATCTGTAGACCTTTTCATTGTACGATTAAACAGAGGCGTTTCTTGTCATTTCTTATAGGAACTGTTCTCTTCGCTTCAACCGCTGCGTCCTTCCTGGGGACCCTCACACACCGTCCGCAACACCCTCCAAGTACAGGAGCGGCACCGGCCGCCCAATGCATGTAGGAAGAGCCAGCGAAGGCGGAAGGAGTCTGACGTCCCCCGCTGGTGGGTCCATCGGGAGCTGAGCCCTGGGTGCGCGGCTCCCCCGGGTGTGAGCTCTGCAGCTTACTTATTCGTGCTGGGAGCTCAGGCAACCCCCACGGGGGCGCAGGTTGCCGGCCGGTCAGTCTGTAATGCACCGTCTTCTTACAGGTGAGGGGTGTGGGTCAGGAAAACCAGAGACAGGTGAGGAAAGAACAGAGCCACCCAGGGCCCCACGCCTCGAGGAGCACCAGCCGGACCGCCAGCCGCCACCCACCTGGCCCCCCGCCAGCTGCTGGACAGATGGGCCGAGGTGCTGGCACCAACGTCGGTGTGGCTGGTGGCAGCCCGGACGCCTAGATGGACTCTGACCGTCTGCCGTCCTCACTGTGCGGTCGGCTCCTAGCTGAGTCCCCTGGAGACCCCCTGGCCAGGTTGCAAAGGCCCGCCGAGCAGTGCCAGGGACAGACGTGGCCTTGCTACGTCATTGCTTACGGACAAGGAAAGTCAGGAGCAGCTCGCTGAGCTGTGCTTGGAATGAATTCTTCAAATGATGAAAATACGGTGTCTGCAAGTGCTGTGTCCTTCCTCCTGACCCGCACTTAACAGGGAGCCAAGGTGTCTCGAGATGTTCCGTCGGCCAGTTTGGGTCAAATGCGCGACTAGAATCTCCTCTCCCCAAGTCCTCCCCCGCTGATCATCCCATTCCGTTTCCTAACGTCAGAAATCACGCAGCTGGTGTCTGAGGGAGGGTTCGGTTATCCCTCATTCATAAGACAATTTTCCCTCAAATGCCAAGGGCCATAAACAGGAGGGTGTGAGATGCTAACACGGCTCAAAAGTTGTTTCAAGTCAGTTTCACCTGGTAAGAAGGACAATCAGAAAAGGGTTGACCCCCCTTGGAGTCCACACCGCCGTGTCTGGGAGGAACCGAGAGCAGGATGGAGTTTAACAACCTCACCAGCACCGGCTAAGCCAGCGCCTCCGGGACGGCAGCAGGGATGGGAACTCGGCAGTGAAATGCGTGTCCTTCACGCACCTTCCTGCCCGCGGCCACGCCAGGACGCAGTCGCAGGGCGCCTACAGCCCAGCCCTCAGGGACCCGGAGTCCAGGAAACCCACACTTCCTCGCCTGCCCACCGGCCACACGCCAAAGCGTTACCTGCCCCGCCCCCAGCGTGAGACCCCCACTTCCAGCCCTGGGTGGGTGCCAGGATCGTGAAGAGCACAGACTCTGAACAGCGACCTAGGAAACGTCTAGCTGGGAAGATTACCTTTTTCTTCGACGCTTCTGACTTCTTTGACATGTTCTTCAACTTTTTATGCAAATGGTTAAGGACCTGAAAGACACAGGCTGTTAAAAGCGGTTTCCTCAGGTCCCACCACGCGCCGCCTCCACTGCCCTGGCAACTCCTTGCATTCTGAAAGGCTGCGATTCACAAAATCTCTCCGAAGGAAACACGCCTCAGGCGATGAAGGGAGGACCACTGCGCGTCCCCACCCCACCTGCAGCCCGGCCACCTGGACGCAGGACGTGCCTGACCAAGTCGCTCTGGGGTTTTGTCCAGAAAGAGCCACCCGCTGCCCATCCTTGGGGGTCCACCTTCCTCCTGGATCCCCCCCAAATGCTACATTTTAACCGTCACCCGGTCCGGCGTGCTGTTGCGTCTTAGATGCGCAGCAGCGAGGGGTGGCCCTGCAGCACCCATCCCACTGGGGCAGGGGCAAGTGGGCAAATGAGGACGAAACTTCCGGGGTGTTCTCACACAGCCAAGTCTCCTTAAAGCAAACGTCCACCCACTGGGCCTCCTTCCACGCCGTACTCCATGCTGAGCGGCGACGCAGCTGGGAGTCCGCCTCACGGACCACGTGAAGCGTTTGCACGCAGGGTCTCCAGGTGGGCTCCCCCTCCCGGCCCACCAGGGAGGGCATCCCAGGGGCGCCCAGCCCTGAGGGACTGTGGGCTTCAGGCTGTCCCTCTGCTCCCAGGAACTTGACCCCAGTCCAGCCCCACCTCTGCTTCCCTCTGGCACCACAGCAAGGAAATAATTTAATCAAATTAGACTTCTTGCCAGGGCCCGCCCCCTGCGCTGGAGGCCGACGTCCGGGGAATCAGCCATTCCTCACTGAAACAGCAGGGTTCACGTGCCAGGCTCAGGCCCTGGGCTGGGTAAGCGGCCACCACCGGGTGTGACCCTCCGGCGTCCTCCTACCACAACCCACGGTCAAGGCCCCCCTTGCTGCACGAGCATTTGGGGTCACCCTGAACACACTGGCAACGGGTCAGGGGATGGTTCTCCCCACACACGTCACGGATGGGAGGCGAAGATACGAGGTCTGTCCCGGAAGTATTGATCAAGGGCAATATAATTAAAACAGTTTGTGGGGCCGATATTTTCGGGATCAACCTCAGAAGCAAATGAGAAGCTCCTCCAAAGGGGGAGGTCGGAGCTGGCCGCAGGGCCCGGCCTGGAGGGGACCCGGCGAGGGTCCTTCCCAGCCAACCACAGGAGGACACTGGTCCCTGAGGGCCGGGGACAGGCAACCAAACTGAATCAGGGAGGGACACCTGGAGAGGAAGCCAGAACGGAAAAGCCGATGTTCTCTGCGTCACAGTGCTGCTTGGGGGTGTACCCACCCCCTCAACCAACCCCCAGATCACATCACAGAGACTGCTAGACGCCTGAGTGTTGCTGGGTGGTAACTGGAGCCAACGCCCAGGTCCGTCTTTCCTGGTCCTGTTTCCCTCTGCAGCCCTCGCTGCGGACACATACCAGTAGGTTATGCTGCGTCCCAACCCAATGCAGGTTTCCCCTGGAAAGAGAAAGAACACGGCATCCTGACGGGCTGTGAGGACGTGTGTTCAGGTGATGGTGGCTCACGGTGGCTGGCCTGCCCCTTGAGGTAGGAGGCAGGAGGCACTCGGACCTGAGCTCCAGTGTGGATGCCTCTGGGGACGAGGAGGAACTGGGCGGAGGGGGCATGTCCCGAGTGGTGGTCACCCCGGACTTAGCACTCAGGGGGCACAACCTGGAGAGCTCGCCCTGGTGGCTGACCTGGAGAAAAGCGACTCCGAATGACAAATGAGCTCCATCTATTCAAGCCGCGAAATGAATGTGCTTAATTAGCCTGCCTTCAAAAGATACTTCCAGTTATGCCTAAAAGCAAATCATTTCCCTATAAATGATGCCCCCCAGGATCACGTGTCTACTGAAATTGAATAACCATTTCCAACGCGGCCTCATGTATCTCTGCATCAAGAAGACCTAGAACCTTCTGGGAAAGGAACAGACCGTGCGTCAGCCCTCATCCGTGGGACTGTGAGTTAAGAGGCGGCTATTTGGAGACTCCCTGTCTTCCTGCACTGCACGTCCCCAAGACCCTCCGCAGCGGCCCCCTCCCTCAGAGGACGGGGCCCCACATTGCAACCACTCCTGCACCAGGCTGCCTGCCTGGGTCAGGGGCTGCATCCCCCCAAACCCAATCGGGGAAGCAGCAGGGACCACTGCGGTGTGGGGCGGCTGGGCAGATTAAGGACCTCACACATGTCAGACCATGTGCTGTGCAGGGCAGCCCCTGCTGAGCATCAGCAGGAAATGGGGGGGCACCGTTCACCCAAGAGCTAAGCTGGTTATTTTCTAACTTCCAGACCCCTTCCAGATGACACTCAAAGCTTTTCATTCCACCCCAGACAGACTTGAATCTGCATCAGTGACCTGGGGGCGGGTAGACAAACACCCCCGTGGCTTCTGCTGTTAAACTCTGCTGTTGGGAAAAGCGCGCCCTGAACCCAGTAAAGAATTGCTGCACCGCCCCCCGCATCACAGCCCTGCAGTCTCAGGGGGTCAGGACCGGAAGAAGACGCACAGAGGGAGGCAGGAAAAATAAGGGTGTTTTTGGTGGTGACAGGGCTCCTGGACAGCAGGGTGGGGACACTGGGCCCTATTCCGGCTGGGGGCGGATGGGGCTGTTTGACGGTGAAAGTGGCTCAGTGTGACCCTCCCCCGCCGCAGGCGGGACCTGCCCCTGAGCCCCTTCCACGGTTCGCACAGCCTTCCTAACAGGAGCCCCAGACGCATTCTCCAAACGCCTGTGGAGACTCCAAATGGCTGAGAAGCCGCGCTGTTTTGCCGCTTGGTTTATGAAGCTGGACTTCTGTGCAAACGCCCGTGCGGAGCCTGTCACCAGGGCAGGGGCTTCGTGAAGCCACAGAGCCAAGTGCTGCAAAGCCCCCCGCACCACCCGCGGGAAGGGGCCGCCCAGCGCAGCGCGCGCATCCTGAGCGCAGGGCAGGGGGCGCGGGGACCAGGCCGCCGCGAGCCGGAGGGACCGCGCTGCCTGCGAGGCCGCAGCCGCGCGCTCGCCTTCCCGGCTGGAGTTGCCAAACCTGCGCGGGCTTCTGGCGACCAAGAAGCGGGGACCGAGAGCGCGCCTGCTGCCGGGACACCGGCGCTGCGCACCACGGCGGCGGCCACCTGGGGGAGGCGGGGCTCGGGGAGGTGAAACTCAAACTTTCCCCGGAGTCCCCCAAACTCCAGGTAACTTTACCCGAGGCGTCAAACTGACAAACCCAAGTCGCGGCGAGGGCTCCCCGCTCAGGGGGCAGGGACCGGGGAAAGCGGAGGGGCGGCGGCGCGGCTCAGAAAGGAGCGCGGAGGCGCGCGGAGAAGCCCCGGGGCGCGGCCGAGGGCGCCCGCCCGCCCGCCGCGCGCGCCCACCTTGGCGTAGCAGAAGCAGATGAGCAGCAGCGGAAGCAGGTAGCCGAAGACGAAGGTGCAGACCACGTAGGCCTTCTTGTGGCGCCGGTCGGGCCACTGCTCCCAGCAGAAGGTCTGGTTGCCGGGGTCCCGGTGGAAGAGGCGCTGGTGGTAGGCCACCGGCGAGGCCATGGCGACCGACAGCGCCCAGATGCAGCCCACGCCCAGCAGCGCGTTGCGGGACACCCGCAGGGAGGCGGAGCGCCGGGAGTGCACAATCGCCACGTAGCGGTCCACCGACATCGCGGCCAGCGTGAAGATGCTGACCAGCATGGAGACGGTGAAGAAGTAGTGGGTGAACTTGCAGACGAAGGCGCCCAGCACCCAGGTGGGCAGCGCGTACACGGTGGCCTGGAAGGGGATGCAGAAGAGCAGGTAGGCCAGGTCGGCGATGCTCAGGTTGAGGACGAACAGGTTGGTGGTGCCGCGCCGCTTGCCGGGGGTGCTGCGCGCCAGCACGGTGATGACCAGGCCGTTGCCCAGCACGCCCAGCGTGAAGATGAGGCCGAACGCCGCCAGCGTGACCAAGTTCTCCACGCCGATGCCGAAGAGCGGCGGGGGGTCCGAGGCGGGGGTCTCGGGCCCGCTCGCGTTTCCCTCGCTGAGGTTCCCCGCCACTAGCTCCATGCCCTCGGGCAGCCCCAGGCGCGCTGGGGAGGGAACTGAGGCGCCGCGGCGCAGGCGTCCCAGCCCAGAGCCCACAGCCCAGCGCACGAGGTCCCGAGCCTGAGCCTCCCGGTGGCCACACGCCCGGGCGGCTGTGCCTAGTGGCACCGGCTCTGTTTGGGTCCACCAGGGAGCGAGACCTTCCCGGGCTGAGGCTACGGTCCCGAGGGAGCTGCGCGGCCACCGAGCCGAGGAGGAGGGACCCGCGGTGCAGCCTCCGAGGTCCAGCGAGACCCACACTGCGCCTTACCCGCTCCCGCCGCCTGCGGCCGCCGCTTCGCGCTACACCTGTTGCTCGGAGCCGCCCCGGGCCGCGCGCACCCGGGCTCTGCAGGGCGCGCACAGGGCTGGTCGCTGTCCGTGGAGAGCGCAGCCCGCGCCTCCCAACCGTGCCCGCTCCCAGCCGGGGTTCCAAATCGTCAACGGGGCGGGCGCTCTCGGTGCGTTCCCAGCGATTGGCAGGGGTGTTCGGGCCTCTCCGCTGCAGCCGAGACTGCGGAGGACGCGGCCCCGCCGAAACCCACGCCCCCTGGGTGCCGCCCCTGTCCCCGGAAGTCACCGCGCGGAGACTGGACCAATCCTAACGGATGGGTCGCCGCCTACCACCTCGCCGTCATCAGCCTCGCGCTCTGCCAGGTGCCGACCTGCCTGCGCCCCGCTCGGGACGCAGCTCGCAAGGCGGCCGGGCCGGTGGCGAAGGCAGCGCGCGGGCGGGAGGCCCAGGGGTGCGCAGGCAGCCCCACCCGCCCGCCCGCACCCTCGTCCTCCGCCCTCGCAAGCCTGTCAGCGAGAGCGCCGCCGGCCGGGCCCCAACCCCAGGCAGGCGCGGCCCGCACCGCGATGCGGAGTCGGAAACGCTCATCCTCAGCCTGGGAGAGAAAACTGAAATGAGAGCCGCTGAGCTCTCATTACCAACACGCAGAAACAAGGCGAAAGCCGTGGGGCGGGTGTTCACATCATCCGACTGTACGTCGGCCTGGTCTTGCGTAGCTCGCCTGAGTGACGGACGGACGGACGGAAGACTGACACCCACTAGAGTAAAGTGGAAGCGCCTGTTTAATGTCGCCGTTGGACCCCCACCAAGAAGCGGCGAGGCTCCGTGTAGCGCGGTCCTCGCTCGCGATCTGCGGGTTCCGACGGCGGCCCAGCCGCGACACGCGTCCCCGGGACCTGGCACGTGCTGGGGAGGAGCGGCGACGCGCAGACACGTGGGTGGGATGCAGGGGGCGCCGTAGGACCTCCCGCCTCCGCTTCGGCGCACCGGTGCTCTTGCGCCTGGTTCCCAGGATTTTGCACAGTTCGTTGAGCACCTACTGCGCACCGAAGACTTGCCCTGCGTTCACTGTTTCATCTGTGGACCCAGCGGAAGGAGGCGGCCTCCAGGCAGGGCTGGTGGCTGTGCTGCGCGGGCGGGTCTCCCGCAAACTGCCAGCGGGGCCGTTGCGAGCCCAGCGCCCCTGGGACCCCGTCTCCCCGTCTCCGCCCACGCGGGCGTCCGGTCCAGCTGGAGCGGCGCCCAACTCCGCGCGCCTGCCCACCAATCCGGGTGGGCCGTTTCACTCCGACCAATCAGGGCTGTGCTTTTTGAACCAATCGAATGGCGAGGGTTTCGAGTCCCCATTGGCACGAGGATGGAGCCCTGGGGGGCGCGGGGGGCGGGCTCTTCTCTGCGTGGCCAGCGGCCCGGCTCCGGTGCGGCACTTGTCAGCGGCGGGAGTCCGGCCCGGCGGGGCTGGCGCGGGGCAGCGTCCTGTCCCCGCAGCAGCGTCCGCAGCGCAGCCGGCTGCTCCCCAGCGAGCTGTGCCACTGCGCCAACCACGGTGTCCGCGCCCAGCACGCCCCTCGTCGGGACGCCGGTGGGCCCGAGTCGGCACCCACAGCCGCCAGCGGACAGTGCTGCGCTCACCGTCCCCCGGTGATGAAGTTACAAAATAATGAGATGCGGGAGGTTCTTTCAAGGGGATTGTCTTACTCGCATTCGTTTCGCAGAGGATGAAATTGAGTTTAAGGAACTTGCTTATCCAAGTGTCCTTCTAAAACAAGAGTACTGTCCTCCTCCCCTCGAGGATGGAGGGCGCCAACCCTCAGGACACCGTCTTGCCCCGCACGGCGGCTGCCCTGCCCGCAGGGCCACACTGACCCGGGCTTCAGGGTGTCCTGCCCTGGGCAGCCCTGAAGGGAAGGGAGTAAGACTGGGTCATAAAAGTGGGGTTTTTATTGCCATGAACTCTTTTCCGCGCGGGCTTGTGTGATGGAATGAGACACACCCTACCCGGGTAGCCACCGCCCAGCTCCGAATAATAAAAGAAGTATCAGTAGAGCTGTGGGTACTTTCAGATACCCCCCAACCCCAGCCTCCCCCCTGGCCAGGTCTAGGGCATACGTTTGAAACAGTGCATTCTTAGATAATAAACTGTTTTCTTCTTTGTTTAATGTCACTTGCTTCCTTGAGGCATCATTTTCCTGGAACGGCTGCAGTCGTGCCAACCTCCTTTGCCTGTCGTCGGCCTGCTGGGAAGTTTGCGGTCTCCTTATGTCCTGTCCTGGGATTTGGAGTTTTCCCTTGGAAACAGCAGATAACTGAATTATTTCCAAATCCAATTTGACAATCTCGTGTTTTCAGCTGGAGAGTTTGGTGCGTTTACATTGATTGTCGTGGATCCGTGTGAGCTTATTTTTAGCGTTCCATTTTACACGTTCCACTTTCTATGTCCATGCTTCTTTGTAACCCCTCAGTTTACATCTTTTGGGTTTCTTTGGGAGGTGTGTGGGTGTCACCCTCAAAGGAGGGGAGGAAGGGACTTGTGACAGGGCTTCACTTCGCCGGCCTGGACCACGTGCTCCTTGGCAGGGGGTGTGTGGAGCTGACTCGCGCTGAGGGGGAACCCCTCTGAGAACCCTGGCATTTTCCATCATCAGGTGTCATCACGTGGGTGCAGCAGGGCGCCTGTCCGGGCCTGGAGCCTCCCAGGCCTCCTGAGCAAGTGTGCGGCTCAGTTCCAGGTCAGCCCTCTCTCTTCTCCTCGGAGCGACCGCCGACCTGGGAACGGGCTCCCATTTCCGCTGTGTCTGGGGAGGGAAGGGCTCACCCTGCCCTGAGGGGCGGCGGCTGTCCCCTCACAACCCCGATGAAACCGCAGGCCTCTGTGACCCGCTCAGCCCGAGGGCATGCTCAGGATGGTGTCTGTTCTCAGGCTGGTCTCCAGGGGGGGTCACCCCGAGCAAGCCACTGTCCGGGCAGCCACCACCCTGCATGCTGAGCTGCACGGCATGACCCGTGTCCTGGAGTCTTTCTTTGCCTTTTCTCTTCTTTTCTTAAATTATCGTTATTTTGTTACCGTCGTCCCCATTTTTCCCCTCAGCCCACCTGCTGCCCCCACCTTCCGTCCCCACACCGTTCCCCATGGCTGTGGGTCATTCACACATGTTCACACATGTTCTTCGTCTAGTCCCCGCCCCACTTTCTACCTTTAGCCCCCATGCTCCCTTCTGGTCCGTGTTTCCATGTCTCTGGTTCCGTTTTGCTCATCAGTTTATTTTGTTCTTTCGATTCCTGTTATAGGTGAGATCCTATGCTGTCCGGCTTTCTCCGCCTGGCTGGTTGCACTTAGCACCCTATTCTCCAGTTCCATCCGTGCTGTCAGAGAGGGCAGCACTTTCTTTCCTTCTGCTGCAGTGTCCCACTGCATAGGGCTGCATAGGTCCTCCTGGGTTGGTTCATCCTGGATTCTGAGAGGACACCAGTCCTCTCTCCTCCTGAGCCCCTGCCAGGACCGCCACGGCAGCCACGGCCGCCATGGAGCCACGGCAGCCACACCCCCCATCTGCCCCATTTCCCTCCCTCTCTCCATCTGCCAAAGTGTCTGAGTAGACGAGTGTCAGACGTCACCCGTGCTCTCTACTCTCAGGTTGCAAGAACAAGTCAGTCTTCACCTGGGGACTTCACTCCTCACAGTCACTGTTTCTCGGTGGCCTTAAACAGTGTGTTTTGGGCTCAGGGTACAACTGACCACCCTCCCTCAGCCCTGTCCTGGTGCTGAGACTGTGGTGGTCATTTTCCCTGAGGGTAATAACCCCCGTCTCTCCATCCGCTTTTAATCCCATACAGGATGCAGAATAAAAAATGAAATGTCTAGAAGAAGAAAAAAATAAATAAATAAATAAATAAATAAATAAATAAATAAATAAATATATATATATATAAGCAAACACTCAAAATATTATCTTACTACATCTATTTATCTACCTCAGGCTGAAATGGCAGATATACCTGTCATCTCTGCATCTGGAATTCACACATTACTCTGCTGAATGAATGAGTGAATGAATGAATGAATTATAGTAAATCAGCATTAACCAAGTCAGGAATACTAGCAATAATTTCAAAGGCTTTCTTATGTGCCATTCTGTAGAAAATACGTACATAACTTGACGGCATTCTGTCCAGTTGACATTGCTGTCACCGTATGACAGGGAAACAGTGGAATCTCAGGACAGTCACACGTCCGGGGCCTCCCCTGGGTGCTGGGATGGGATTTACAGCTGGACCAGGGCCACCACCTGTGCTGCTCCCACCTCCTGTCCTCAGCCCACGTTTGCGACCTGCCGGTTCAGACCTGACATGGTATCATCCTCCACAGGAAACCCAAGGGGTCTCATCAAGGGGAAACATGTGAGTGGGTATATTTTATCTGCCCAGCACCAATGGCAGAAGTGGGGCCCTTGGTCTTCACAATTCCGTAGTCATTTCTATTGGTCACTCCATGTCCTCACCCTGTTTCAAAGGAACATCTGTCTGTCTGTCCAGTGTTGCTGGTCAGCAGACCCCTGAGGCTCCGTTTCCCTGGCCTTCCAGGCTGAGAGCTCAGGGCAGGTGAGGAGTGACCCTTGAGGCCACAGACAACAGTGCAGCACCAAGCCCAGGAATAGAGAGAGGAGCTGGCCCAGCTGCTGGACCCAGCCACAGCACAACATTTGATGAAACCGTCTGTACTATTTATTTGTTACCAGGTGACAATTTCTGTGACCAAGTATTTGTAGTTACAATAGAATGAAGTGGAACTATGGTAACAGCTTGCCTAGTCTTCCAAGAAATGTGTTAAGAAATCAAGCTGCAGGAGAGAACACCTAATAGGAAGACTTTTTTTTTTTTAAAAAGCGGGTAGAAGAAATCTTGACCAATACATTGGCGTGTGATGGAGGGACATCTAGAAACGCACACAGAACGCTGGGCGGTGGCATCTCTGCCACGGTGCTCATGGCCCGGAGAGCTGGGGGGCACCTGGGCAGCAGGTGGAAACATTCTTTAAACCTTTACGATTCCAGAATCTGTAAAAGTATTGTGTTCCTATTGGTCATACTTCACTATGAAAATAGACCATGAGGACAATTCCTTTTTAAGTATTGTCAGATTCATCTTGATTTTCTATTGCCTCAAGAATGCTAACCTATCCGATTAGCTGGAAGGGTAAACTTGAAAATCACTTAGAATTGAATCTTTAGCAGATAAGTCATACGTCAGGAGAGAAAGGAAGACAAAGGGAATTTTTGAAGAAGATGGTGGGGGAAAAAAAGATCAAGTTCCTTCTCTTTGACATACATTAAAATAGAGTTTGGGGCACCTGTCCTTACGCCCCATCCCTCCAAAAATCTACCAAGAATAACCATGAAAGATGGGACATTCAGCTAGAGGTCAGAGTGTACGTGAACCTATGAATTTCTTCATGAAAAATGTGTAACTATTTCTCTTGCGCAAGTCAACTCCATAGTTCAGACTGATTAGCTGTGTCTTTTTGTCACCACTTGATGGCAACATAGTTAACTTGCAGGGGCAGTGACAGAAATTCACAGGAACAGGAAATTCCTCCAGACTCCCCAAAATGATTGCCTGCCTCAGCCTTTGCTTCCTCAAAGATGAAGCTCACATTCTTTAGCATGCGTGGGAAGGCGGAGAACCTCGCTGCGCCCAGGAAAACAGTAATTTGTCTAGCTGCAGTAATTGGATTTTTACTCACAAGCCATATGTAGAGAATCACAGTGGAATGCACTTAAATTAGGTTAAAATATATCTGCAATGTCATTTGCAAAATGAGTTTGTAATACACAATATTCCCCTGACCTGCTGCTAAATGGATTTGGGATGATGTATTTCCAAGCAATTTTCCATTCAAAGTTTTTAACTCTTATCATCCCCTCAGATTCTCCTTGTGGGCACCTTGTTCAGGACACATATCTTCTCCCTGATTTTGAAGCAGAGTTTTTCCAAAACAAACACTGTCAAACACATGGCAACTTAAAAAATATATTAGATATATACATATATGGAATGTTGTCTTTCCAAAATAGTCATTTGCCATAGAAATTAATTACTGGTCTCTTCAGTTTCCCAACAGACCAAGTGTATAGAAAACACCTGTAGAAACTCAAAATAATAGAAATAAGATTAAGTTATTGCCCCCACTCTTCTCCTCACAAAACATCCAAACTCTTTCATCTCAGGGGTTCCCTCCCCTTATTTACATGATGATGGAGGAAGACCAGGTGAGCCTGTCCAGCAGGCCCAGGTGCAGATGCAGTTGCAGATGCAGGTGCAGGCCCAGGTGCAGGTGCAAATACAGGTGCAGGTGCAGATGCAGGTGCAGGCCCAGGTGCAGGTGCAGGTGCAGGTGCAAATGCAGGTGCAGGTGCAGGCCCAGGTGCAGGTG